>NDXZ01044012.1:0-11542 GCA_003055125.1 Paykullia maculata | reverse complement strand
AGACGCACACACATATACAAACACCCGGCAACAGAAAAAATCTCTAAATTTTTACATAAAACTAAAGCTGTTTTTTTATCAACAAGACTTTTTTATTTGCTGACTTATAAACAATACCCCATACAAGAGATGTAAGCTAACATATGTGTTTACGTACATGCCGGTCAATGAAAGTGGTTTATTGCAGCGTTATATACCTACGAGTACATACATATATTCGAATGGAAAGACGAAGGAATGGATCCAAAGCCAGGGTAGTTGCTAGTGTAATAAGAAAAGTGATTTTGGTTTTTGATTTTTTACTGCTTTGCGTTTAAGTGTATTAATATTTGCGCTCTAGTACCTCAACAATTTAACACAAAACAATAAACAAACACTACAACAATAATAATAATAAAAGCAACAATATAACAAACAGCATCCTAGTGGATCCTCTTACCCAGATGCTATCATTAGTGTAAAGCCTTAGCAGTTTTAGAAAACACAATGGGGATCAAAGCTTCAAATAGAACACAATAAAAAAGTTTTATTGAAGCCGTTTTCGAAAAAACTGGGGGCAAATTACGGCATTCGATATCGAATGAAATTTTGTTCGATCGATCGAGTTTTCTCTACATTTGGTATAGGAATTTCAATTAGAATTTTTATTTTCGATCGATATCGAATGCCGTAATTTGCCCCCTGATTTATTTTGTATATGATTCGAAATCAAGTTCTTCAGGCTTTTTTTAGATATAGGATTTTAAAGGAACCGGTTAATATTTATTACTTTTTTTGTATGAACCGATTCATAAATTTTACTATTCTATATAAGATGGCACGAGATAGCCATTCTTAATAGTAAAGGGTGTTTTTACAGAGGTATAGAGCTTTGAAATGGAATAAAACAAAGATGAATTTTTTAAATTGACATGAAATTTACTTTATTCAAAAGATAATCTTCTGGCATTATAATTTAAATATAACTTCTGGCATATAACCGTCACGGCTGGCTCGGACGTAGTCTAATCTAGAGGTCTAGTTTTCGATGACGTTTTTCAACATTTGTGACCGTATATCGAGAATAACGCAGCAAATGTTGTCCTCAAAGTGGTCAATCTTTTCAAACTTAACGGCGTAGACTACCGACTTTACATATCCCCACAGAAAATAGTCTAGCGGCGTCTTGGAGGCCAATTCACGGGTCCGAATAGTGAAACTATGCGGTTACCAAACGTTTTCTTCAATAAATCAATTGCGGCACGAGTTTTGTGACATGTTGCGCCGTCTTGTTGGAACCACAGCTCCTGCACATTATAGTCAGTAATCATGGCTCTATAGCGGTCACCACTGACGGTAACGTTCTGACCAGCATCGTTTTTAAAGCAGAACGGACCAATGATTCCACCAGCCCATAAAGCACACCAAACAGTCAGTTTTTCTGGATGTAACGGTGTCTCAACAAACACTTGAGGATTATCATCACTTCAAATGGGGGTAGTTTTGTTAATTGACGTATCCATTCAAACAAAAAAGAGCTTCATCGCTAAACAAAATTACTTAAGAAAGTCGGGATCGCCTTGCTAGGGCTTAAACTGTTATGCGAGTTAAATTTTGTAAGCACGCAAACCAAGATCTTTTCGCAAAATCTTCTATAAAGTGGATGGACACATATCCAATTCCTGTGCACGATTCCTCTTCACTACGCTCTACAGCAGCAATGACTTCTTCTGTACGCACTGTACGACGTCTCTGTGGATGCGTATTATCATTTAGAGTAAACGTGGTGCGAAAACGTTCCATAGTTACTTAGAGTTACAATTAATTGCTCTGATGGACGATTATGTTGACCGTAAAATGGACATAGTGCGCAATACGTATTTCGAACAGAAATATGATTTTCAAAATAAATTTGCACAACTTGGAAGTGTTGTTTAGGCGTCAGTCTATTCATGTTGAAATGCCAAACCAAATTAAACATAAATCACTTGACAGCTGACAAAATGGCTGCCAACTCAAAGTTTCATACCTCCATAAAAAATACTCTTTCTATGGTCCGGGTTCATATCGCATATTATTCTATGTGGATCAGACGATTTTTTTAAAGTTAAATTAATACATATTTCAAGTTTTAATATTTATTTTAATATTTTTTTAAAGTAAATGTAATTCTTGATATAAAAATTCCAATTCAATATGTCCATTGTGCCTCAGCTATATGACAGCATCATATATTTATCATCATCGTCCAATGCAGCCTCAGTTCAATCTCATTATTGTCATCATCATCATCATGATCATTTAAGCCTCCATATGCGCCTTCTTTTCGTTTGTTTGTTTTTCGTCGTTTGGTATTTGGGAGAGTTGTAAGTGTCCGAAAGCGTGTGTGTTTGTGTATGTCGCTTTTATCATTATTACTTTGTTTGTTTTTTTTAATGTTTTATTTATTTATTTTTAATTTTTTGCTCGTTTTTTTTATTGCTGTTAGTTTGATTCCTTATACTGTTTCAAAACATTTGTGCCTTTTTGTGTGTTGTTTTTCTTTCAGTGGATTTAGGAGTAATAGTTTCTGGTCATATGTTTGTTGGTTGTTTGGCTTTTTGTTGCTGATGTTGTTTTGTTAGTTTTTAAGTTGGTTGGTATAAAACCCCTGCATTTATACTACTATTACTTGGTATGTTTGTGAGTAGTTTATCAGTCTATGTCACATTTGCAGACAGTTTGAAGTTTAACAAGTTGTCAATGTTTTGTGTCCCAGTAAAAATAAAAAGGCAAACAGCAACAACAAGAAAAACTGAACAAAAAACAACTTAAAGAAAATGGACAAACTTATACAATGACAAAAACAACAGAAAATATTGGCGAGAGCAATTGCTCATTTTCCTTTTTCTTTATATAAGAGTGATACGATGTTTGGGACGATAATAATTCTTGGGAAAACTATTTCAAGAATGCAAAAAAGTAATTTTCAGTAAACTTGAGACATTTTTATATGATGGCCAAAAGAAGGGCTTTTCAAACTTATTTAGTAGTAAGACTTTTATATCCATACATACATATTTACATACACACATTCTACTTTGCGAAACCCCTTTTGGAATATTTGAGACAAAAAGCTACTTTTTTAATTTTGTTAAGAAAATTTTAAAGATGTAAGCAGAGCTCATTAAAAAATCTTTAATTTTTAATCAACTTACTTTAAAAACATATTATTAATTATATACTTATGTAAGTATCTTAAAGCTTCTCTTATAACAAAACCAAATATTTAGGCCAAAATCTCATTTTTTCTTCTTTTTGGTGGCATCTTCTAGACCCGCCCCTTAAACTTTTATCCAATTTGTACCCCTGACAGTCTTTGTGTCAGAATTGTCATTTATTTTATATATCCCTCTGGCTTCATTCATTATCGTTTTTGTCTAATTAAAATGTTGTAGTAGTGAAAATTATAAAATTCTTTCCTCTTTATCAAAAATTATTTGTAATGACCGCCTGTTTAGATTTCGAGGCGTAAGACATGTTTAAATTAATTATGCTGGTTAGTTTTTGTCTTCACTATCCATGAGTTGGCTATCTCAATTTTTTTTCTTTAAACCTCAATAGATTTCTTAACTATTTCGTGTCGTAACTCAATATCTAACAAAGTTTATTTATTTTGTTCTTTTGTATAACACCAACATGACATCAGTGTGGGGTAAAACAACATGAACAACATCATTTAATCAATGGAAAAAAATTCAAACAAAATGTTACAAACGCAATCCTCATCACTTTGGTAAAGCTGTTAATCACTTGGTATATCAGCAATAGATGGACGGACTTCTCAAGTCTGTCCGTCCATCTATTGCTGATATACCAAGTGATTAACAACCATCTAACGTTAAAATGAACTTCTAATCGATGTTTTTAGATTTTTTTTTTTTTGTTTTCGACCATTTCTAATCTTTAATCAAAGATTTAATTAGGCAAAAGGTGTTCGCTTTTGCTTTTCAATTTAATTCTTTAGATATTTAATTTATTCAAAATCTTATGTCAATGCTTTGCTTTAGAAACATTTATTTCAGTTATTTTGTCTATTAATTCTTACTTTATCGTATAGCATTAGCTTAAGGTTTAACAAAGTGATTCTCAACTGTTAAAAGTTCCGAAATAACAAAAGAAGATATCAAATTTACTTGAGTTTAACTAAAACTTAAATAGAACAAAGTTCAAACTAAAGAAAAACATAAGTGAAACTATAATTAGTATGAAACTATAAACGAATAAGAAACTAACCAAAACTAGAACTCAGATTAAGATAAACTATAACTAAACAAAAATTTAACAGAAACCAAAACAGGTTAGATCCAGAGTAACACTGTTATTGTTTTAGAAACAAATTAGAATCTTTCTGATAAATTCTTTAGTAATAATAATTTCCAGCAAAAAAAAATTTTTCGTAGCAGAAATAGAAAAAGTTTTAAACGACTGTGCAAGATTTTAATTGCTAGTCATGTAATTAAAAACCAATTTAATTTTAAAAATAATTTTTTTTGAGAATTGAATTTGGGGTGACACAGGTGAGGATACGACAAGTAATATTTTGAAATTAGGAAAAATGGAGCTTAATAAAATGATAAGGGTACTGGCGAGATACTCAAACTTACAAGCGCACCTCCACCAGATGGGAGTGATGGAGAATAGCGAATGTAGGCAAATGCCCAAGGTTTTATGTCGGACACGATGGAAAGGAAAGCGCTGAGGAAGTTTGTTCGCAAAGTTAATTTTTAAAGGCAGTGAGGATTCTCTAGATTTTTTTTCCTTATTTGCTCCTCTTTCTTTTCTTCTCTTTTTTCCTCTTTATTCCCATTGCATGCCCTACGGGACATGGGATCTTCCTAGTTCCCTTCTTTAGACCTACCTATCTTAATGTAAGGTACTATGCCCTCCTTTTCTCTTTCGGTCCAACTAAGGAAATTGTTTTGAAAAAGTACCCATGCAAAGTTTAAAGATAAAAGGACATATATAACTAGGCAGTCGTTTTTTTTTTTTGCTTTTATCTTAGCCGGTTATTGATGATTTTAATACTGATTTTCTCGAAAGTATTTCCAAAAGTTTGGTACCACAAACAACCCTGGGTGACCTATGAGAGCTACGTAAACTTGATTTCAACATACACACGGACAGACGGACATACGGACATGGCTAAATCGACTTCCCTATCTGTAAGGATCCCCAATATATATACTTTATAGGGTCGCAAATGAATAATGAAGAAATTTCAAATGAAATGACAAACCTATATACTTACATATAAAAGTGCATATTTGATAGTGTCAAAAACGAATACATATTGTAAAATTATCCAACCGAATGACAAAACCCTTGCCACCCATTGTAAAGGGTATAAAAAGATAGGCAACCACTGTTTTACTAGATTATCGTTAAGATTATAATTAAGTTATGTTTAATCTATTCATACGTTTTGTTCTTGTCTGTATTTTTTAACAGATTCGGGTTCAATGACGTTAACCTTTTGAAAGTTTAACTGCCTGGCCCACAAATGCGAACGATATTTTCGTTTCGAATAAATATATTTCAAACAAAAACAAATTTAAACTTTTTGTTTTTGTTTGAAATATATTTATTCGAAACGAAAATATCGTTCGCATTTGTGGGCCAGGCAGTAAATATTTAGTTTGTAGGGAATAACTTAAGAATAATTCTAGTTATATTTTATGCCTATGGCAATTCTGTTAATAATTAGTTAATATTAAGAATAATGGTTATTTAAAAAAAAGTAATTTAACAAATTTAATTAAAGTTTAAAACACGAACAGCATATTCATTAGTTTTAAATTTAAAAAAATCCAATTCATTAGGTTGTAGAAATAAAGCCTTTTAAGTCTTTGATTTAAAAACTAACTTAAATATCGAAATAACATATTTATGAATAAGGCGGTGTTTGCATTAAAATATTTATCGAACTTCAATCTTCAATATGAAGAAATTTCAAACTTTATTTATAAAAACGAAGGGTTAAAAATCGACTACCTGTTGACATCACATTGCAAAATAAATAAGCAAATGCACCCTAAAATTTTTATTATCAAGCCTTTCTTCTCTTGTTTTCTGTTTTTTTCTTAATTCGAAATCAAAACAAAACTAATTTGCTTTATTTTACTAACATACTTTAAAACTTGTTTTATTAATTACATTTATAATTAAACGAGAAATACATTTTTTCTTTATATTTATAGAAATTTTCACTATTTTTTGTATATTTTTTACATTATTTAAAGCGCACCATCAACCATCTAAGATTTTTCCTTAATTTTCTTTTAAAATGTTTAATTTCTTTATGTAAATTAGTTTTACACACTCTGATTATATTCAGGTTCATACCATGACAAAATAATTCAAGTAAAAGCATTAAACCTACAACGAAAAGAAATTAAAATACAAACACACACACACACACAAACAAAGAAAAAATATAAAGTTCGTAAAAGAAACGCCAAATCAAAATAAAAAGAGTTTCTTTTTTAGTTTAGGGTATTATAAATTATTAAAGTTGACTTATTTTCTTACCTGCCAACGTGTAACCCACTATGAGCACTATAAATGCCCCCTGCAGCATACGCAGGTTAAGGGGTTGTATGATTTGTATGTCCTGTTGTTTTTTCATCTCTGCATTATCGGCACTCTTGCCACTTGCCTCATTGGAAGAGTTGGGTTCTTCGGGATTTGATGCCAACTCGCTGGAACCTTCGTTAGAGATTTTCTTTTTCTTATTTAAATCCTTGCCAATCATGCGCGATTGTATTTCATATTCAGCTGTGGTCATTTTATCTAAAATGCCGCCTTCGAACAGATGAATAAGTCTAAATATTTAATAGTTAAAAAGAAAATTGACTTAATAAATAATATGTTTATATGAAACTCACACATCGTTTAGGCTGTCAAGAAAAGGACATCCAATTTGTACGGCCACTGCTGAGTAACGCGTGTAGAGTTTCTGGCTCAATTGAAAGGTTTTAGAGCCTAAAATAAAGAAAGTTTTCAAGAGAAGCTCAAATGTAAGTTAAAGTTTTAGTTCGGCTAAAGTACATGTGTACATTTCTAGATTAGTTTAAGTAAAGTTCTGTTAAAGGTTTAACTATTGTTTAGAAAATAATATATCATTTTGTGTATATTTATTGTAGGTTTTTTATATATAAAAATAAAAAAGAGAAGCAAAATAACTATTCCTAATACAATTCAATTGAAAAAATCTTTAAAACTTTAAATTGGACCAAATTTTAACAACAAAATTTATTTGTCTAAATGTGTTTTCCAGTTCTTTTCATGACTTTGAATATAAATACTTACCATATTGTTGTATGTTGAAAAACAAAGTCTCTCTGCCGCCCAATACCGCTTTGTTTTCCAAACCATCTGCTATCAATTGTATTCCAGCTTCTACGGAATCAATTAAATAACCCTCCTCATAAGGACTTTGCAATTTCATTAAAGCATATAGCTGCCGAAATATTTCAGTACCATTCTAAGGCCAATTTAATTAATATTTTAAAGTTAGGAAAAATAGACAATCACCTCCAACATTTCCAGGGATGAACTCTCCTTCTCCACAAACAGTTGATAGCCATCATGAATCATAACGCTTTGCAAACGTTGCAAAGTGTTAATAGGTGGCTCTCGAGCTGGCCGGGCAAATTGCGAAGTCAACTGAGCTGAGTAGACATCGGCCAAAACATAAGTGGCTGCAATCCAATAAACGGTCATGAGAAATTTGGCTCTATAGCCATGATAGAGTTCTTGACATGCTGCAATAGAGACAATATTTTTAAACCATTTTTTATATATTTTTCTTAATTAACCTACATTGTTTTAAGAACAACTGAACAGTAAACCAAATACAACGATTAAAAAGATTTGGTGGCAACTCTTCGATTTCTTGGGGTGAACGAAAATGTTGTTCCATTTTAGCTAATCTTCTCTGAAATTGTGTATCCAAGCGGGTGATTTCTTTAATGTAGCACATGTGAAAGGTATTTCGTTTTACTAATTTCTTAGACACTTTCTTAGTTTCCGATAGTCTCCAACGATAAGGAGTTGAAATAACTAAATAAAATACTGGACCCGATACTATGACCGTCATAATCAAATAAGGCCAGACATCAGCCTTAAATGGTCTTAATATGGCCAAGGCTTCATTTAGGCGGCGAGGTGCATGTGTGGCAAAAGCCCCAGAATCTGCTAAAGTGAAAAAGGTAAACTCTATAGCTTTTCGGCGTTCCCAACTCAAAGAGACATCGCCCAAAAAAAAATCAGCCAACTGAAAATGCAAAAATAAGCCAATTACTTATTTAATAATTGAAAACCCTTAATTATTAACCCCGATTTGTAGCATTCCTATGCCTCCTGTAAATGTATCATTGGTCTCATTATCTGTCCTTAAAGATCCTTGAGTCCTGCCAAGAGCCTCTATATAAATAAATTCAAAATTCATATGATGGGCCAGCAATTGTAAAAGGCGATGATCTCTGCCGCCAGTAACATTTACTTCTTTTAATTCTAAAGTGTCACCATTTAAGGGATTTTCCGCAATCAAATTAAACTCTAAGGAATTATTGGTCAACGAATCATTATCATAGTTAGCCCAAAACCAGGGAGGAGACTTTAAGAAAAAAAATTCAAAGTTAAAGATTCTCACTTGTAAAATGAGATTAACTGACATGAAATACTGGCACCCGAAATGCTCGGCCTTGAAAATTGGAATAAACACTTTTAGCTGTAGGCAACAGGGGTTCCTTACTAAGACCCAAATTATCACCATCATACCAACTGACCAAAGATAAACGGCCCAAGCCATCGGGATAAGCTTGATTGTAGTAAATGCGTAAACTTTAATAAAAAAGAAAAAATCATCACAAGAACAACTTTATGAAGATAAGGAAAACTAACGCCTTCTTCCTAGGCCTTGTTATAACAACTGCTCTCATGGGCTCCCGAAAATTAATCTTTGCTCGTTTTGGCGGATATTTTGCACCCCAATAAAATATAAACAAACTTAAACGATGTGCCAGTTTGCGATCATGTATTTTTTGCATCAGATCGTAGGGTTTAGAAAAAATCAAATTCACACTTTCTATGGATCCCTGAAGACTTGACTCGATGAATTGGAAAAACAGTTCGGTATCATAGAAAATTACCGATTTGAAATTTAAACAATGCAGCTGTTGAAGAAATGCATCAACATGTAGTTCTAAGCTAAGATTATACTCATCAGTTTTTTGCAGATCATCTGAACTAGAGTTGAGTGAGTCCAAAGGTCTGGCCAGTATGGCCAATTGATTGGGATGAAGACTTTTAACAATTTGAGATAGACCTAAAAAATAAAGATATAAAATATTAAAATGCGAGATATAAATAATTTTATTTAAATAAAATAGCATTTTAAAAGTTTATTAAAAGTTTTAGTCATTTTAAAAAATCCGCAAAAAAAAGGTTTTTTGAACCATTTTTTTTATTGACTATTTGTTGCTCGTAGTCTTGTTCCATTTAGTTTTCCCTTATTCTTTTCCAACCATTTATTATATAACGATTAATCACTTTGCAGAGCATAACATTTCTTTATTGGTTTTGTCACAAACTATTGTATTTAAATAAACATGTCTTTTCATTTTTCTATTTTTGTTATTTAATTTACCTACAGACACATCGGATATATTCTTTTCTGGTACTAATATTACCATGGCCATTCCTAGGCTAAGAAGTGCTTTACAAATTATTATTAACTGAAAACTATACATTTCTTCTGCGTTTAATCTATTTTTTAAGCACCACCTCAAATTACACGTTCCTTGATTTTTTTTAAATGTGTTTTTTGCCGTTTTCCTTTTTAAGATATTCCTGGTATTAAATAAACCGTGTACTTAGATGGAACAATAAATGAATGAATGCACACACCTGTGCCTAAGTATTGTATTTATAGTTCTTTTTATATGTATGTATGTCCTATGGACATTTATTTTATGCATAAAAATGCGAATGAATGAAGAATACTTTTTGATAAGCAATTATCCTATCATTTTCATTTTATAATTTTTCACTTTTTTTTTTAACTTGGGCTTATGCCAATATTGTATAAAAGTTTTAAAATATCACCTGTCATATTTGTTAAAGGCATTATATGTCATGTTATATGTCAATTTTTGATAAAAATAAATTTCTTAATGCAATAGGTGTAACTATTTCATTTTATTAATAAAGTTTGAAAGAATTTTAGAGAACATCTTATATTTATAGCTATAGAACTAACAGAACAGTAATGTATTTCAGAGCTCTGTTCTGTATGAATTATTCTTATGTAAAAACACTTAAAATGTTCTGTATTTTATTTCGAGCTCATTATTTATTCTGGGGGCTAATTACGGCATTCTATATCGATCGAAATTTTGTTCGATCGATCGAGTTTTCTTTACATTTAATATAGAAATTCCAATTAGAATTTTTTATTTTCGATCGATATTGAATGCCGTAATTTGCCCCCTGTATTTTTATAAGTCAAAATAATATTTTGTTAAACATGTTACCATAATTTTTATAATAACATATCGTTAAGTAAGACAGTTTTACGTATGAATATATTTATAAGGATGACCGAAAGGTATTGAAAGTCATATAGATTTTTCACCCATATCTCTGCGGATTTTGAGCCAATAAGTTATTTTTTCCCTAAATGACCCGGAAGGCATATTAATTTTTGTATGAAAAATTAAAAGAAGAAAAAAGTTTTTGTTTTATTTTGTTTGCCAAAACAGTTGGCAGCAATAATGTTGACATTGTTAAAGTATTTTTGCAACAATAAAATTTGAGTGGTTTTTGTTTCGTTATATTTGTTGTAGCACCGCTATTACCTTTTTAAATCTAACTTGGGATGCTGTCTATCAATAAGTTGAGATACTAAATGGGTTCTTTTGGGTGTATAGTTTCCACGTGGGAAGATGTTGAATCCAATTTAATTATTATTATCGAAAAAAATTAACTGAACAAGCTTATACTGAATAATTTGATGGTAAAAATTACACATCCTTAGAAAATTAAAAAAAGGAATCAAAATAATAAGTCCGCGATAGGTACCATTTTGTATACATTTTAAAGAATTGATTAAATATTGCAATGTAATGAAATCATGGACTTTTATTGCTTTTTTAGCTCTGTTTTCGCGTTTATTGCATCATCCAAAGTTAAAAACTTTTTTCTCACTGCCATACAGTAGTGCTTTTTAGTATGAACTACTGTAAGGCAATGTGTAAACATTTACCATTTTCTGCCTTATATTTTTGCATTTGTAAAGGCAATATATAGGTACTTTCTCTGAAGCGCATTCGTATGCCAATAAAAAGTATATACTGCTTACAAATTTTCGATTATTTTTTGCTGGGATGTAAGTATGACTGCATATATATATGTGTGAATTTTTTATGTTTTTTATGTATTTTTGTTAGCGTTTGGGATATCCCGGACTTTTTAGCTTCGTGTTCCCGGGAATTCCCGGGAAGATTATTTTATTTTAAAT
>NDXZ01043994.1:0-14016 GCA_003055125.1 Paykullia maculata | reverse complement strand
ATAGTAAAAGTTTTTTATGTATCATATTTCGATCTTCTACATAAGGAATGAATGCTTAAATAATAGCTTCCAAATCCTTGCTTCGTTAGATCGTTTTTTTTTTGAGCAAATATATTAGTCTATGATTATGTTTAAAGTTCAAATATGAATATGTTTTTTGTAAGCAATGCCTTATGCAGTTAAATTTTAACAGATGCCTAATAAAATATCAAACAGCTGAACGATAATTGTTTTTAAAAATTCAGTTGCTTCAAATGTGTTTTTTTTTAATTTCGTTTCCTTTTTTTTTTTTTGAAATACACAGTTTCAACAGCACGCGTTTACTAAACTCTTTTGCCAAACAAAACGCCAGTAAATAAATACATTATAAATTTATTCATTCTGATGACTATAATGATTATATTAAAATTCATGCTGATCCTTTGAAAGGTTTCATCACAAAGAACAAAAATACGAAGAAAATGTTATTTTGTTGCAAAACAAACAAGAACAAAAACACAGCAGACAACTCGGGTGTTTGATTTGCTTTTCTTTTTTTTGGGAATCATGCCAAAGAAATTGTTACAGTTTCATTTTTGCCTATTATTAACTGTTAACTAAGGGTGTTAAATATTTTGAGGAATTTTGAATTAAATATGATGTCTTCTCTTTAGATGAAATTTTTAGATTTTTGCTGCATTTTAACATTAAGAATATTCTGGAGTTTTATTTGTGAAATTGGAAATTGTTTGGAAAAGTATATACATACATATGTGTATGTATGAACATACATATGTATATATAAAACAAATATTTATCATGGCAAGTGTCCGAATAAAGGGATTTCTTTCAGACCCAAGACAAGTTTCAGCCAAAATTTAAAAATTCTGCCGAACCGAAGCAACTTAAATTAATAAAAATTACAATAGCTTTTCGAAATAAACAATCCAATTTCCATATTATAAAATATTTTTACTTATTTTTAGCGCCTAATGGCTTGCAGATTTATATACATACTAGGGTTGGGCAAAATATGTCGATATATCAATATTTTCTCTTGCAATTTCATTTTGATATTTTTTAACTCTGGTTTTGTGTTCTATGTTATAACTGTTAAAATGCTTGTATTGCCAGTTACGGCGCGTATAATTTACTCCAATTTAAGGCATTTGCAGTTCTATAGCAACAAGATTTTATTCACACTCGTAACTGTTAAGTGTGAAAACCAACAAATTTTTATATACAGTTCTATTTTGCATAGCTTGTAGATAATGTTTTGATTACATTGTTTTGTTTTCCACGTATTTTTAACAAAGCATTTTCCGGGTCAAGTTCAGTGAGTGTCTAGTATTTTACGCCGTTTCCTTCTAAAGTCACCGTTGGATATTTAGTTTGTCAGGCTTCCTCGGTGTCTTCAAAAAGAGTTGCTTCAGTGGTAAATCTGACAGTACCTGATATTAGAAAACGTTTGACAGGTGGACATATTAAACAGACAGTGCTCCTTGTGTCAGTATCTGATATTTACTGGTTTGATTAAATTTTTACAGTGCCTTCCTTTGTAGTTTAATCACAAATATGGTTTCCTGTATTATATGTTTCTATGTAAACCGTTAAACATCAATACAAAATTAGTTTGTTTTTAAATATGAATAGTCTCGTCATATTTTATTTAAAAATATCTTGCATAAATCTAATTTTTAAAATTATCAATAGGACACAGAATATAGTGCATCATTGAACTTATGCATATTTTAGCAGTGACGTTTATTAGAGATCGGCTGTCGCTTAAACAACTAAACAATTTTCCATAAACAGAAAAATATAAAATTGTTTTCAAAAATGGGCAAAAATATACATATAGTACATGGATAATTTAAAGGTTGACAATTTAGACAAAATTTATTCGATTAATGAACAAATTTTTAATTGATAATAAAGAATTCTCTAAAATATTGAGATTTATTTGAGGACTCAAATCTGTTAACTCTTTTAAACAAATTAAACTTAATAACAAGAGTTTAGAACAACTTCAAGCAATATTAAAATATGAAATTTTGTTCATTGGAATATACAAGAGCAAAGTCTTGGACATTATTTTGGATACCATAAGCAGCATTAAGGATAAAACACTTTTGGTACATATAGCGGAAGGTTTGTTAAATTTTCTTTTAAACTTGCGATTCCAACAAACAACTTTAATTTATGTTTATTGATATGTTAAACGCAAAAAACATAGTTGAATATGGCCACGGAAAATGAGTACAGAATAATTTAAAATACTATAGCCTCTGCAATCATTCTCATTATTGTTATATACATATTATGGTTGAGGACATCTTTTATGTCAACATTTATATTATATATACAGTTACAGTAATCAGAAAAAGTTCCTATTATCTATACATGATTGTAATCATATATTCTAAAAGCTACATATATAAGATTAAACATGTTTTAATACTGACACAAACATACAAATGGTTGCTGAAATCAAACATTTTATAGTTTAGTTCCATATCAAAGATTAGCTCAAACACTAATATGGTTGTGGTAATCATATAAGCAGTACCAGCGATTATTAAATATTTACATAAAATAAAAAATATTTAATTACAATTTTTTTATATGTTTAAAATTTTTAAATTTAATCGATTATTCGAATAGAATTAAAGTTTAACACTTTTGTTTGATCAAATTCAAATACATTCAATATATAGAAATGTTTCAAATTTTTTTCGTTTATTATAAAATGTAAAAGAGCAAAACAAAAAATCTATATTATATTATTTAATTTTGTTGTTTGTAGTTTATGTTTTGTTTTAATTGAAACATGTACGTCATTGACAATTCAATTTTAAATATTTGAATTTTTTTGACTTGCCAATACAAATGATGTTTAGACGATAGATGGAATTGAATTTTGCTCAGTATTTACGTCTAAAAATACCTTTAACGAGTGGTAACAATAAGGAAATTAGCTAAAGGGGGGTGTTAAGAATTTCACGCAAAAATGTCAGCTGTCATTTACTTCTCAAAAAGTTTTCAAAAATTAAACGGAGTTTGTAAAATTATCAAAAAAAAAAAAACCCATATAATTGATAATGATGACGTTAAAAATGAAATTAATGATGATGCGACTGACATTGACAATGACGCTGACAATGATAGTGATGTGCGAAGATATCGAAGAATTCCTTTTCAAATATAACAATGAAAAATTTTCACAGTATTTTGCAAACAATAGGGCAAACATTTTGCAAATGAAGGAGAACGAAAAATGAGTATGTACTTCCGTTATGGTTTAATGCAATCAGTCGATTAGTCATTAGGGTGTTATTGTGGTGGCATAATATTAAAATATCATATTGTTAAAATTATTTGTTGTACCCTAGACACAGTGTACAAATTATTTGAATGTAAAAAATTATATACGCCATGTGTGTAAGAATATCCGTACATACATACATTTTTTCTGTATCTTTTTTTGTTGTTGTTTTTTTGTTTGTTTTGTCAATATCAAGGTAATATAATTGCTGGCATACACCTTTATGTCAACATGATTTGTGTACTTTTCCTGTGTAACATATTCACATCAATTCCATGCTTTGTGAACCACATCGGAACAAAATAAGAAAACAACTACAAAAAAGTGCTACAAAAAGGTACTCACAACTTGGCAATCTACGTAAAAAAAAAACAAAAAGAAATAAAATAAAATAATAAAAAGAATGCGAACATCTACATTTTTTACTAAGACACTTATGTACTTAACATTAACATAGAGATACAAATTTCCAAAAAAAAACAAAAGAATATTTTCGAGCAGAATTAACAGAAAGTGCAATTTGTTACATATCACATGATATACATACATATGTACACACTCGTAATAGTTCAGCCATAATACAAAATATTCAGTTACTAATTCAACCAACTTAACCATTGTCAAACCGACACTCAAACAATGTACTTAAAGTATTCAAAGTATTTATTTACATATATATTTTTACCTACAAAGATTTAAATGTCTCCAGTCGTTGTCTAAAGCCCAAAATTTAAATTTTTCTATTTTATTTAATAAATTGTATGTATGTAGCGTACAAACATAGCATATACACGCAGTCTTGTTGAACATGGCTGCTACACCGATTTTAAAATAAAAAAATTTCTTACATAAATTTCTCAAGTGGAACGAACCATTTATGTACATATGTAAGTATGTATGTATGTACATATATATCAAAGCAAAAATAACTATTATTTATTTAATGATGATTATATAAATTTTTTTTATTTGATTGTCTTAATGTACTAACTGAATTCGTTTGTTTCCTAAACGATGAATAAAAATTTGCATACATGTAAATATTAGAATTATACCTACAAACTTAGGTATGTAAGTATTATTTTAAAAAAAAATTAATTTAAGCAAAGTTTCTCTTCTAAGTGGAACCTTTTTTAAATTATCTAATTACAAGTTTGCTCTCAAATGCTTTTCAATTGTCAAAAAAATACTCTGTTTATACGTAAGCCTCTTTGGCAAAATTAAAAAAAAAAACAAGTTAGAGCGCTATATTTAGCCGGGCCAAATTTTATATACCCTTCACCATGAGTGGCCCATTTGGGAGAATGGTCCAATTTTTTTCAAATATATCTTTAGTTTATCTCAAAGCTGCAAAACAATAGTATTTTTGAAATATAAAGGGTACATACAAATGACTGAAATTGGAAAGATTTCCCACCAAATCCGACCACTCAAGTGGTGAAAAAGTCAGACTCTGTTGCTTGAGTATCTTATAATACGATACTTAACGCTCTTTAAAGCTACAACAGCACAATCGTACCATTTTATCTTTAACATACGATTTTGTTGAAATATATGTATGTAGATAAAATGCACATATGCGGGTATGTAATAAAGTTGTTGCATGCCACAACCTTAATTATACATTTGTACATATTTTAGTACAATAAAGTCTGAGAATAAAATTAAAAATATCAATTAATTAAGATTCAATAATGAAATTTAACCACAAAAACTTTTATCTTTAATGGTATTGCTGTGGTTATTGAATCAATTGCGCAGTTTCCAACACATTTATGTAAGAGACCAGACCCTTTTTTTACAAGCATATGGGGATAACTGCTGTACGAAAACCTTTTTCAATAAGAAAGTAATAATTTTCGTTATTTGGTTTTGAGAATAAGTTATGAATCATTTATAGAATTGTTTTAATTTTATTACTATTAATGATTACAGAAATTTCTAAAATATAATTAAAATATCCAATATTTTTTAATAAGTTGTATTTTTGTTATATAAAAAAATTGAATTGAAAATTAATTGGAAATATTCATAGAATTAAATATTTATAGTCTGTGTTTAAGGGTTTTATATTTTATATTGTAATTATAGTACATAATTTTTAATCCATAATCAATATACATATTGTTATAAAGTTAAGATGTAAATTTGTTTGTTTTTGCCCCAATCAAGTCAAAACAGCTGAATTTTAACATCTTTCGGAAGTAGGTGTCTTTCTTAGGAGCTGTCACTCCTAAAGTATTTAAGCTTTATGTGTTCTCTGAAAGCGAACAGTGGGCGTGGCATGATGCATAAAACAAAAACACGTATTGTCTTAAAAACTCTTATATCTATAGTCTCTTTATTTTGTATGATCTCCAATAACATTTTCCGTTCTGAAGCCAAAAACAAAGAGGATCGGAACAGGGGTTGGGGCATTTTGTTATTATTCAATATTATTTAAAATTGGCGCTGCCCAATTTAATTCCTATGGGAAAACTAATAAAGTTATAGCTTTTAAACTTAGATATAGTAATTTCGAGCTAATTTATTCGACAAACATTTTAAAGAATCCTTTTGAAAGAAAATGTATTTAATGAAGAATTCGGGGCCTATAAAACTAGTAGTTTTTTTTTATTTTGTATATAAGTGGCTCTTAAGCTTATTTAGTATTTAGAGCTAATAATGTGATAAGTGGAGTGGCACTGTATTTGTAAAATAAATTTAATGACCTGGAGAATCTAAATTTTTTTAACTTTCTGCTATCAACCCTGCTTTTAACAAACCAAGCCAACTTGTACGCAAGCAAACTTCAAAAGCTAGCCGTGAATTGTTTAGAACCTTTTATCTACTATCATGTACGAATTAGGGGACAAAAAATTATAATTTCATAAGTTTAAGAATTCATTAAATTAACTGAAAATTCTTTTGTTGACGTGAGATAATAATTATAAATGTCATCACAATGTAGAAGGGATCGGTAATCATTATCATATGTAAAGAAAAAACGTTAAACACTTTGTATTATTATTTTACCATGGATAAATTATTCACATAGATATGTACGTCTCACTCTTTTTACCCATATTACCAGAGGATTATGTCTCAACATTTTCCCTTTTACACATTTTATTAGTTTTATTTATAAAACATTTTTGTTGATACAACTGAGCTTTATTAAATGTGTAATATTTATTTTATTCAATCAACGTTTTTTATCAGTCAAACTGTATGCAGTTGTGCAATGTGTTGGAATTGAAAAATGAATAAGGTTGCATATTTTTCTGTTCTAAAGTATTAAAAATACTGCTATATTTGGCAATGCCGAATCATAAATACCTCCCACTATTAGCGAACTGCCTGCATAGTATTGAATTATAAGGAAAAAAACAAATTGTGAAAAATATAAAAATGTTTATTGTAAATAGAATTTATTTGTTTTCAAAGAAAGAAGTTATTGAAGAGCTTTAGCAAATAATCAACTAACCAAAAATGCTTTTGAAAATTTTATAAAAAAAACAAGTAAGAGCGCTATATTCGGCTGTATCAAATCTTATATAGCCTTCACTACGTGTACTTATGTATGTACCCATGTCCAAAAAGTATTTAAAGGCTTAGAAAACTTGATATTTTTATGATATTAATTTAAGTTCATATAGGTTCGCTCATATAATTGGCCCATATTCTGGGCCAATTAGTAAATTTTTTTCATATTTCCCAAAAATGCATGCCTTACACATAAACATAATAATTTTTGTGTAAAAAAAAAATTGTTTATTTTTTTTGCTTATGTCTCGAAAATTTTTTTTGCTTATAAGTATGTATCTCGAAAAATTTTTTTTTTTTTAAATTCCATAAAAGGCAAGTGTTACACATAAATATAATAATATTTGTGTAAAAAAAAATTTTATTTGCTTATATCTCGTTAATAGTCCAATTTTAGTGATTTTCAATAGCAAGAATCTTGGGGAAGAATTTGATCGTTTGATACCAATAACGGGTCCGTACGACATCGTGGGGGCTGAGAAAAGTTGATTTCAACAGACGGACATGGCTATATCAACTTCTCTATATATAAGGACCCAGAATATATATACCTTATGGGGTCGCAAATGAATATTGTAGAAATTACAAACGGAATGACAAACTTATATATACCCTTGTCACCTGTGGTTAAGGGCATAAAAATTATTGATCGAATACAATTTTACATATTGAGAATTCGTTTTAATTTTTTTTTAAATGCATAATTTGTCAACTAAGACTATAGATGTTTAAATTTCCGAGGATATTTCATAAAATTGCAATCTTGCAACTTTGCTTAATAAAAGTTACTTAATAAAATCTTAAAGTTAAATTAACATTTTGGTCTTCACACTAGGGATGGCAAAACCAGTGTTCAAAAATATCGAAATAAAATTGCAAGAAAAATAATTGATATATCAATATATTGCAAAGTAAAATATCGACGAACTATATAAAGATTGATATTTAAAAAAATATCGATATATTGATATATCGATATTTTTTGCTCAACCCTATTTTACACCTTTGCAAAGAACAACAAATCATATATCGAATAACCAAACGACATGCATTGCTTAGCGTACTTTTAATAAAACTTTTATTATGTTTTTATCACAAATATATAAAGGAAAATTGTGTAAATTAAAAACAAGTAAGAGCGCTATATTCGGCTGTGCCAAATCTTATATACCCTTCACCACGTGTAGGTATGTTATATGTAAGAAGTGTGTTTATGTATGTTTGTATGTATCTATATATTTACATTTTTTATGATATAATTTTTTGCTGATGTCTTTGCGGATTGTGGGCCAATTAGTTCAATTTCATTTAAACATATCTGTAGTTTAACCAAAAGCTGCAAAATATAAACTTTCGAGTAAGCAAAAAAAGTTGTCGTCTACGAAAACTTGATTTTGACCAACACGCGAACAGACGGACATGGTTAAATCGACTTCCCTATCTATAGGGGGTCGCAAATGAATATTGTAGAAATTCCAAACGGAATGACAAACCTATGTATACCGTTGCCACATGTGTAAAGGGTATAATAATAGTTTAGTTTTTAATAATATATAGTGTATCAAAGAAATAAAATCAAAAATTAACATGTTGAAGGCAAACATTTTTAACCCGACTACAAATTAACGTCTGTAGTTCTGTTTGTTTATTATAAAAGGTGTTAATTGTTAAGTTGATTGTATTTTTTTAACAAAAAAAAAAAAGTATATAGACTTTAAAAATATAGGAAACAACAAAAATGATATTTATAAAATAAAGCAAACAACGGCACATTAAACGTGTGTATGTACGTACGTTTATCATTTCCATACGTTTTAAACAGTTATTAAGCCCTAAAGAAATGTTTTGTTCAAAAGTCACAAAGAAGAGAAAAAAGACTTTCTTTGTTACAGAACATTAACGGTAAAATTAAAAAAAAGGTTTTCATATTAAAATTCAATATTAACTATTGTTGAAAAACAATATATCCACCTTTATACCAGAAAGAATAGAAATGCAATTTAAATAAACCTTAAATGAAAGTTAAAGAAACTGCAATGATAATAAAGGCCTGTAGTCACTTCATGATGATCACAAACGTATTATGGTTGTTGTCATATTTTACTCCATTACCAATATCGCATATGTATGTGGTTGCAGGAGTCATATGTTTATCTTAACTATTAAGTTGATTACCCAAATCATTTTTATATGACAAGGGTACATACAAGTTTGTAATTTCTACAATATTAGTTTGCGACCCCATAAAGTAATATATTCTGAATTCTTATTGATAAGGAAGTCTATTTAGCCATGTCCGCCTATTTAAATAAAGTTTTTTCTGCCTCCCGATGTCGTACGGATCCGTTTCTGGTATCAAACAATTAGAAGCTTCCCTGAAAATTAACACAAAAATTATTATATTTGTGTGTAAGACAATGCCTTTTAGAAAGTTTTAAAACAAAATTGACTAAACCTACCCAACCAATTGACCAATAACCTACACAGCTTTAATAGTCTGTGTAAAGCTAAAAAAATTCCTTCCCTGAGCCTCCTCTCAATAAAATATGTTTTTACGGGTAAATTTTGCATTAATTTATATAATACATCGTCATGCCAGACTTTTTCAAAAGCTCCAAGCTCCAGGACTGAGAAATATTATTTTCCTTAAATGGATTTCTTACTACATTCACGAATCTGTAAGTCTGTTTAATGACTCGGAATGCAGGCATTTCCATTTAAGCTGTGTTCAACTTGTTTATCAAAACTTTTTAAATATCTTTGACATATCTTAACAATACACTTAAGGATCTGTAAGATTCGACTTTTGTGCGATCTTTTTCTCGCTTTGGTATTGGTTTATTCGGTGGAATAACATTAAAGGGGAACAAATTTAAAGAATTATGTTAATTGCTTATGAAGCTAAACTTCTTGCTACTGGTTTTGTTAATACCAGGTGCTTTCTTGGAGTTTAAGTCAACAATCGCCTATTCAGCCTCTCAAATCTCAGGTGTGTAGCTGTTCTAAAATTTAATATAATTTTTTAAAATTACAAAAATGTATGATAATTAATTAAATTTAAATTACTTGCAGAATTTAATGTATTTTCATGTTAGTAAAAAATTTTGATCAATTTCGACAATTATGAAAAAACAAAAACTCTAATATTTTTAATATGATAATTTTTATAATTTGGTTGTTTGCCTAAACGTTTCAATCGCTTCTTTTTTTTTAATATTATTTCAATAAATTCTTTATCAACTAAATTTTTTTCTATTTGCAGTTGAATTTCTATAAATATTTAAGACATATTATTTTTATAATTCGTTTTTATTTGAATATAAGAAATTATTTTACATGTAACTTATAAATGGTGAAGAATAGTTGAGATTTGTCGCGGTCGAAAATAGCTTCAAAACAAAATGAAAAGTTAATTAGTTGAAAATATACGTAGATTAAATAAAAAAAAACCAAGGCTGTTACCACTAAAAAAACTAAAATAAAAAATAATAATAAAGAAACACTGACGTCTACAACCGAGAACAAAAGACCGAAGCCTAAATTTGTTGTAATAAAACTTAAATCAAACAGCAAATAGTCGTGGGAATTTGTTTTTTTTTTTAACTTAAATTTATTACATCCAATGTTATAATTAACAAATGATTAATAACATGGTTTTGTTTTTGTTAAATGTATAGCATTTCTTATTCACTTTATACTTAAAGTAATACTGTTTTCTCATTTTCTATTTATTACTAAATGACCTTAAATAATGTTTTCCTGCATAAGCCCAGTTCAATTGTATACGGCAGAGTAAGAAACGC
The DNA here is from genome assembly GCA_003055125.1 of Paykullia maculata. Classification (NCBI taxonomy): domain Eukaryota; kingdom Metazoa; phylum Arthropoda; class Insecta; order Diptera; family Rhinophoridae; genus Paykullia; species Paykullia maculata. The sequence goes on along the minus strand of NDXZ01043994.1, from coordinate 3,384 downwards.
TTAAAAATTTTGCTTTCTTTGTTACAAACTTTATTTATTTATTTTTATCAGGCTTTTCCGTTTATTCATTGTGATAGTTATGTTAAAAAAGTACTCTGAAGAAGCAAGTTTTTTCCAATTGAAATGCATCTTGCAGTTTCATAATCTGAAAGCTTTTGTTCGGTACTTCAAGTGTTCAATGTAAATATAAATCATGTACTTGACTTTAAATGGAAAACTTAAACTATATATATATTTTTTAATTATTTTTTAATCAGAATTAAACTTTAAAACTAAAGCGCACTTTCAAGTAGATTATTCCTTTTTTTCTTTTCGCCATATCAACCTCAGCACAAATTAGATGCTAAATTTCGATTTCTTTCGTACCACTTATTATCTTTAAAAAATAACTTAAGAGACTGGATTTAATACAAAAAACTCTTTTCATACCAATTAACTAAAGAAAAAAATATATGTTTATACCAGCACGTTCGAACAAAACTTCGATCGATATCGAATGCTGTAATTTGTCCCCAGATTTATATGTTTTCTAATAAATAAAAAGTAATCTTTACTCAACACTGGTAAACATATTGATCAATTGCTTAAAATCGCTAATCAATTAATTTAAAGTACCCCAAAAACTCGAAACTGACTATTGATAATACATATGTTAACTCTGGTTAATAAATAAATAAATAAAAAATAAAAAAATGCAATCTAAAGTTTTGTGTAAATATAAATTATCTGATAATTTTCTTAATAAATTTTCATTATTTTATACCTTTCTTTTTCTTACATAAAAACTTTTTTTTTTTTATTTGCGAAAAATTATATAATCAAAACTTTAATATATAAAATTTTAATTTGAATATTTGTTATTCATTAACAATTGAATAATTTTTGGATGTGTTTTATGTTTGTTACAAAGCGTTTGCTTGTATTTTCTTTTTTTATACCCTTTACCACAGGTGGCAAGGGTATATGTGTATGTACATATAAGTTTGTCATTCCGTTTATAATTTCTACAATATTCATTTGCAACCCCATAGAGTGTAAATGTATATTCTGGATCCTTATACAAAGGTAAATCGATTTACCCATGTCCGTTTGCCCCCCTGTCCATTTGTTGGTTGAAATCAAGTTTTTGCAGCTCCCATAGGTCACCCAGAATCATATGTATGTAGTATTAAACTTTTGAATATTTCCGAGAAATTCCGTTACATAAATTCTATCAAAATTATAAAAAAACTCATTCTACCAAAGTACAAACAATTTTTAAACCATATATATAAAATTCCCAAAAGTACCAAAAATGTATTCATATTTTTTGCAGAAGTGACGATCGCTGTTAAAATTATATTTCTTAGTTTATTGGTTTACACGTTGCAAGGGGCCCCCAAAAAGTACCTAGGCTCCCGAATTTGAAAAAAGTACCAGACCATACAACGCTTTTTAAATTTTGTTTTGTTTCTTGTTTGGTTAAGAAAATATAAGGTTACCGATTTTCCCTTTTTTTACCCACTAAATATTTGAATTTCCAAAAATCCCTTCTTGGTGGGTCTGCACATCGGGTCCAATTTTATGTTACTAGCTTTATAAGTTTGGGCTGTACGATAATAAATCAGTTTGTTAGTTAATTACTAACGTTACTTTTTTCCGTATATAGATAAAAAGTGGGCGTGGTTCAAAAAAAATTGGTCCAACGGTGTGACCAGCTATAAAATACAAACATACATATCAATTATTTTATCTTTATATATATAGAAAAAGATTATTTTGGTATTAACGAATTATTTTTATTCGCACATAGTTAATATAAATTGATTTAAAAATTCCACGGACTTTTGTAACGTATCTTTTATTTATTTTTCATTTCTTTTGCATTTTCATTGTTTTAATGTACACATTGCTATTGAAAAATCTAAATATTATGAGGATTTTGTAGGAAAAACCTGGGAATTCTGGTATAGTAATACACATTTAATATAGCAATCATGATTCAATTAAGAGAGCCACCACATATTTAATTATGTTTAATAAAAACACAATAGCATTTCATAATACACCGGTTCCGAAATTGCTACTCGGTTTTAAACTATAGATAAATATTTCAAAAATATGTTTTGTTGTAATTTTGTAAAGTTTTTTTTTTAATTTAACTTTTTCGTGCGCACTTCCCAGTACATATTTCTAACGGATTTTCCGTACTCTAGAAGCACTTTCAAAAGAAAATTCCCCGCAAAAGTATTCTAACGAATGCGAATAATAACCCTAATATAAAACAAATCTTTAGCAGAAAACTTTTAAATACTTAAAATCTTTTATAACAGTAAAAGTTTATACTGTGACTAAACAATGAAAAGCCAAAATTATAGAAATTTTTCTACACCCTTCAACTGACAACAAAATTTGTGTCTTAAGGCAAAAAATTTCTCTTAATGATTATAAAATTTCTTTTACAAAATTGTATAATGTGTGAAATATGTAAACAAAAGTTTTAAACTTTTGCTTCATAAACTGTTGCAACTACCTGAAATAAATTGTAATGTATTCGTCTGTGTACAACTATACTGACATTGTCTGAGCACACAATTTTCCAAGCATAAATACACACTTTTAATTTTACATATTTCTTAGGAAAAGAAAATGCAGAAATATTGTATAATTATATAAGTACGAGACTTCTGAAAAAACAACTTATATCAATTTTTTAAATTTCTTGAAAGAAAAACCGACAAAGAACAAAAACATGTCGAATTAAATTGATAACTTTTAACGTGATATCTCCTATACCATCATTAGTAGAAAGACACCGATTAGTGCAATGCAAGCGTTTCACAAATGCAATTTTTAAATTGAGAAAATTTAAAACTTTTTTATCTTGACTTAAGATGTTTTGTCAAAAGTTCAAATATAGATACATGTGAATGTATACCTACATACATATGTATGTATATAAAGAGAAATATATTATTGTTTTTGTTGTTGTTGTTTTTGTATTAACTTGGCAATTATTTTCTACTGACTGTAATTGTGCTGTATGACTTTATGATTTTTCCAAATTATTTTTGTTTGTTTCTTTGCTCATTCGTTTGGCCAGAGGAGAAGGTATGCCATGGCAAACAACCGCTTCTTTAAAAGATAGCGCAAACATTTATCACAACGTGGAAATCTTATAATTATCAAAGATCACTTATCTATGTTTATGCTCTAATACAAATAATTAAGGCAGAGTTTTTGTAGAAATTTAAGCTTAAGCTCTTAGGATTACTTCTTGGCTATGGATCTTCTTTATAGTTTTTTGAGGGCGCGTAGTATATGGTTATAAAAAAGCAAATTAAGTTTTGTAGGGTGCGGTCTTTAATTTTATTATTGTTGTGTGTAGTTTTTTTTTTTTTTTTT
>NDXZ01043982.1:0-14047 GCA_003055125.1 Paykullia maculata | reverse complement strand
TAAATATATCAAACAAATAGTACAACACAAAAAAATAGAAAAGAAAGCGATGACAAATAATGAAATGTGCATGTGCGTTGCTTTATTTTTCTATTGAGAAAATGTCATTTTTAAAATTACTATGAAAAACTATGAACAAATTTTTTTAATACTAAAAAGCACTGCATGAGTTCATACTGACTATTCCACAAAAAAAAATTTTTTTTTGAGGGTCAAAAAATCGTGAGAAACTACCATTTTTGAGGTACAAAGTGGCCCTTATGAGCTATTTAGGGTGCCTATGTTCACAAAAATTGTTTTATTTTGTTTTATTGTCGTTGAAAAAAACGGTGTTTTTCGCCAAAAAAAAAAAAATTAAATTTTTGCTATATAAGTCGTCTGAACATGTTCAGATTGTACAGATATGTTCACAAAAGTTGTTTAATTTAGCTTTCGCTACAAGTTTGTCCAAGATAATAATATTATATTTTCAGTTTGCGAGTTATGGCAAAAAAATCAAAAACTGTCCTATAAAAATGGTGTTTTTCGCAAAAAAGGCAATTTTTGCTATATAAGTCGTCTGAAAATGTTCTGGTCGTATAGGTATGTTTACAAAAGTTGTTTTATTTTACTGTGGCTTATATCTCAGTCGGATGTTGATGGATCTTGCCTGTTTTTAATACCCATTTTCTTGAAAGTATTTTCAAAAGTTTGATACCTGATACAAGATTTCAACCAACACACGGACAGACGGACATGGCTAAACCCACTTCCCTATCTATGAGGATTCAGAATATATGTATGTATATACTTTTGGAGGTCGCCAATGAATGACAAACCTATATATATCCGTGCCACTTTTTTTTATACCCTTCACATAAAAATAATTTTAAGTCCATATTTTATAACTTTTTTCTTTTAGACAAAAAATAAATTAATAAAAAACTATGAGTTAAGGTGAATTTTATTTGAATCGGCTTAATAGGCAGTAAGAATTATTCCCACCGACAGACGCATATTACAGCTTAGCAAATGGACTGAGAAAGTCACAATAATCACAAATATTATATTTTGTTGTTCCGTAAGTTAACTATTTTTGGTTGTTTTATTGGCAAATAATGGAATAATAACATTATCAACATATCACACTTTCGGAATATAAGAACTTTAAGCCAGAATAGAGTTCCTTAATAAATTTAAAAATTATGATTTTTTATTTCTTAGCTAACGTATATTTTGCAGGTGATATTTTAAGTTAAAAACAAATCGGATCAGGGGGCAAATCACGGCATTCGATATCGATCGAAAATAAAAAATTCTAATTAGAATTCCTATACCAAATGCACAGAAAACTCGATCGATCGAACAAAATTTCATTCGATATCGAATGCCGTAATTTGCCTCCAGTAGTTTAAAATGTTTATTGTTATTTATTTTTTAATTGCCCCACTGTTAGCTGTTTAGTTATAGAGTTTTATGAATAAGTTTAAAACATTTATTGTTGAATTGATTTGTTCATTTAAATACTAAAACCTAGACAAATGATTAAGTGGCTTTGTAGTTTTAAATAGTAAAAAGATAACTACAAACAAATTTAAATTAATATTTTATGATTTTTTAGATGTTATAAATACAAACTTGTCAAATTTTTGTAATAAAAAAGGTTTTGATTATTTTAATTTTTCTTTTCGTTTTAAAACTGTTTTTGCCTGGTAAGAACTACAACGTCTGATCTGTTTTTGTGTTATTTTTTCACTTCGATTAGTAAAATTTTAAAGAAATATTCAACACAATTTTTAAAATATTTTTCACAAATTTCACCAGATAAATTGACGTTTATTCACAATTAATGTTTAAAGTTTTGTCAATAAAACTTTTCAAGATTTCAATTTCTAAATATATTTCACTTTTCGTATGAGAAAATTGATTTTAAGCGATCATCCTACCACAAACCTTTCGAAAACACAATTAAAACTTAAATAAATGTAAAAATAACAATTGTTATAAGCCCCCAGTCACTTTAGAAATAAATTATTCATTTATTAAGAAAAAAAATAAAAAAAAATAAGAAAACAATACTTAAAATTATATTGAAAAGTCGAACAAAACTTATGTACAACATTAACAAGAAAAAAATTTTTAAAATTAAAGAGAATAAACACAATTTATGGATGAAGTGAGCGAAAGGGGTTAAGAAGATAATGAAGAAGAAAAATACTACGTTTTGAAAATATGAAATAAATCTTACCGTAAGTCATCATTATCATTCGGATCATTGTTGGTGTTGTTGTAGTTGTTGTTGTCATTGTTATTTTTATGCCGGAAACTTTCCAAATCGACACGATGGTATGACGACTGCGGCAAATGCGTTGGTGTCAATCTATCGTTTTGTTTTAAATATATCAGATGCTGCTGCTGTTGCTGTTGTTGTTGATTGGGAGAATGTTGACGTTGTTCAAGATGACGAAGATCTGTTTTAGTTTTGCCAATATATGAACGAGATTCATCACTACTACTACCGCTGTGATTGCTGTTGTTGCTACAACAATTGTTAGTGTCACCTACGCGTGATTTAATTAAATGTGCATTATTACTGTTGTTGTGACTGTTTTGTCTATATATGGTAGGTTGTTGCTGCCAAGATGGTCGTTTCATTGTTGTTGTTTTTGGTGATGGTGTTGATGATGTCGTTGTCACTGTTGTCGTATTGTTGTCGTTGTTATTGTTGTTACCAACAATAGCATGTAGGCTTATTTTGTTTGTTGATGCTATACTCTTGTGGGTGTTTATTGACGACGGATTTGTTGCTGCTGATGTCGTTGTTGTTGCCTGAGTTGCAGTCGTGGAATTGTTTGAACTATTCGATAGGCTGGAACTACTTTTCTGTAATGAATACAAAACAAAGACAACAATTTTGAGTTATAATCTTTTATCTTAAATGTATATAAATAACTGTTAATTTATTATTTTGCGTTGTGTACGTAAACTTAAAATCGTATGATTGATTGTGTTACAGTATGTAAGAAAATTTTTCGTAATGTTTTAAAGTTGGTTAAAGAAGATAAAATTTTATTGAAGATATTCATTGTAAATCTTTTTTTCACATTTTTAATTATAAAACTTAATAGAGAAGTTTTAAGAGAAAATAAAGTATTTATTTGATAATTATTACTTATTCGGTTTGGTTTTAAGCCTGTATTTTCAAAACATTATTTATTCAACATTAAAATTGTAAGCAAAGAGCAAATTTAATGCTCAATTTAAGCTTTGCAATGTTGGGCTCGTTTTAGAGAATTTTCCATAGCATCATTTTTATTTAAATGGCTTTGTCAATAAGCAGAAGTGTAGGTTCTGCGGTTCTGAAAATCCAAGAGCCATTCTTTAACGCCAATTGCATCCTATTAGTTATACAGTATGGTGTGGCATTTCATCACTAGAACTTATGAACATGAAGATGGAATTGCTGTTGCCGTAAATGAAGAGCGGTATCGGTCTATGATAGAATATTTTTTACGTCCTGTTCTTGAAAACACACCTGAGATGTGGTTTTAGCAGGTTGGAGTCACTGCCCACACTTCGCAAAACAATGTGGTACTTGTAAGTCAAATTTTGGAAAGCGAATGGTGACTTTTGATTCACCCTGTATTATTAATTTTAATATTTCAAACTAATCAGTTTTAAAACAGAGTTTTTTAAATAGTGCTATAACTTCTTTTCACAACTGTATTCATTGCTTTTGATGAAGTCAAATTATTTTTAACGGTTTTATTTGTTTGGGACTAAAGAAACATATAACCAGAAAAAAAAATGTTGTAGGTGTTTAGACAGAATTTCATGCCCAAAGACATCATTAATGGTATTTTAAATCAACAAAGCCTTTGCTTGTTCTTTCTCTTTAACACAAGATCGTTGTTGATATTGTTGTTGTTGTTTGTTGTTGTTTACATTTCTTCTTTAGTTGTAACAATCAAACGGATTTAAAAGTCTTTTTCATTTGTTCCCAATCATTTCTGTATATATATTATATGCTTAAACGTTAAAAAAATAAAATAGTGTCACTTCATGCTGTTCTTGTAATTATTATTTTTAACAGAAATTAAAAAATAATGAGTTTTTAACTTATTGTGAAAATTTTTGTTGTCAAATAAGCAACATTTGATTTTACGCTTGAATTAAAAAAATGAGATTTAATTATTTTTTTGTCGTGCATTGTCTTATGGGCAGAAATAAAAGAAAGTTCGACACACTACATACTTATATAAATATGTATGTGCATACATACATATGTAAGTAAAAATACACTTTATTAGCCTACTTACAACACCGTAGGTGGTGCGATTACGGTAATCACAGTAATTATCCGGTAATCGGATTACCGGTCAGTCATTATTCCAAGCTCCCATATATGATTTGTATCCGAAAAAATGTGTCTTTTATATTATAAATTAACAAATTGTGTACCTGGAGTTTTGTTCTGTAAAACAAACTACTAATTTTGGACTTAGGTGCCATAAGAACGGCTTGCAAATCAACTGTAAACACTTTTTTAATTCTGGCCCCCGAAAATTTTTCAGAATTTAAAAAATATAACCTGACACTTAGTCGTAAAACTCTACATACGATTAAAATTTTTTTTGATGTTGGAGTTAGCAGTGAAATTTAAATGAATTGGACTTAGCAGTTTTACAAACTGTCAAACATTTTTCGACACTTAAAGTCCAAAATTGAGATAAATGTTTTTTTAAGTCTCTTTCTCTATCGAACGGTACCAAAATGTCATGTAAGATAAAAAATGGATTAAGCAGGTTTACACTCTAAGCCGACGATATATTTTTAGAGGTTTCTTGATTTCAATATTGTGTAACAAATATTTATACTAAATAATCAAGTTCGCTTACTTGCGAAATAGATTTTTTGCCATGCAAATTTTCAAAATTTATTAATTGATTTTTATATTTTACGAAGAACAAATATTAAAAAAATTGCAAAAGTCGTGAAATTCATTTTCGGCTTATTTCTCACCAAACTATCAACTTAAGTTAATGTTTTTCTTGCTTAACCAAAAACTATTTCTTAATATTTTTTTTTTCCAGTTTTAATTATGTCATCTAACTCCAAATTGTTTAAGGTTTTTGCAATAAACCTAAAACAATAGCATTAAATTTAAATGTTAATTTGTCAAAAAAGTATAAACAACTTTTACGTTGACCTTTTTTTTTCGTAACGCAAAACAATTAATCATTTTGAGAGGAAATAAAACAAAAATAAAATTAAAAGAAATAGTTAATTTACGTTTAAATGAAACTTTTATAACAATATCAGTAGGTAAGTACATATATGTATGTATGTAAGTGTATACATTTTCCAAATGGCATTTGTAAAATTTAGAAAATTATAAAAAAGCAACCAGCGAAAGACGATAATCAACTACTTACCATTAGATTACTTAACTTTAAACTTGGCGCCGTATCCAACAGAAATAATTGATTATTGTTATTATTGCTACAACTACCACTACTACTATCACGACTTAAATTGTTGCTGTGATCGTGGTCGCTGTTGTTGTTATTGTGGTGGTGGTTATTATATGAATCATGATCATTATGATGATGGCGATCATTGTTGGCCAAAACCGTAAATGAATGACGTTTGGTAAAATCAACATTTTTCAAATTATTACGTTTATTCAATAATAAATATTGATGATGTTGATCATCATCAACATCGTTATCATTATCATTATCATTGTCATCCATTAAAGAATTATCATCATTTGCATTGTCATTATTATCATTATCGCTTTGTTGTTCATCACTTGATTCTATTTGCTGTACAATATAATCATTGTCATGTTCATGTTCGTTATCATGATCATTCTCACAAATATTCAATGCGGACATATTTTCAGTTAAATCTGGCCAATTTCTATTATGACTATTACTATAGCTACCACCATTCGTAATACCATTAACTAAATTATGTGTAGGAAATTGTTTTAACTTTTTATAATGTTGTTGCAACTGATCAAAATTATATTGATGTTGGTGATCATGAAGCTGATGTTGATGAGTTTTATGATTAAAACCATTAGTCAATAATGTTGTGGCAATAAAAGGAGAGTTGTTGTTGGTGGTTGTGGTGGAGGGGGAGGCAATAGAGGAATGGTGAGTTTTTTGTTTAAAACTATGTTTGCTGTTTCTGTTTGTTTGCTGTAGGTGCTGTTTTTGTGGTATGGGTGATGTATTGGCCGATAATAATAATGGTGATGCTGAGGTTGAGGCTGAGGACGTTGACCAACGTGATGATGTTGTCTGTACAGTTTGTGATCGTATCACTTGCATTGCTCCGCCAGCAGCAGTGCATGTTTGCAATACTTCTAATTGTTTGCGTTGTGTCTGTTGGGTGCCATTGGGTTGTGAGATATTTTGGGAATCGGATATCTGCAATGAGATTGAGACAAAAAGAAGAAAAGGATGTGTGATGATAAGGATCAGGAAAATGATTTGAATTTTTTGATTTTATGTTTTTAATTTGAAAATTTTTATTAACCAATTAATTAGTTTGTTACGTGTATTTTTGTTTGTTTGTTGTGCGAAATGTGTTATTGTTTAGAGATTAATTGCTAAGCTTTGCATGCAAAATGTTGAAGTAAATTTGAAAGGGTTTATGTAACATGAGGCATAAACTGCCAAAACATTTTAGAAACCTTTAACATTTGTGAAAAGAAAAAATTAGCTGGAACAAAGTGGATGCTGTTAAATGTACGAAAAAGGTTATTTCAATAGAAGACTAGATTTTAAAAATGAATTTTTTTATTGAACGTAAAAATATATTTTATCACAATTTCATGTTGCTACATTACAAATCCATTTTAACTATTCGTTAGCTATACAGTGTATTTCTCATTTGTTTGACATAATTTCAGTGGACAGATGCCAGCAATATCTTATATGCTTCAATATAATTTTGTAGCACCTTCTCATTAATTGCAATTTAAAATTAATTTTTCAAAAAATATTATTTGTATTTTGCTTTTAACCGGTTTTGAAAAATAAAAAAGTAAAGGGTGCAACTTTTGAACTTTTTGTGAATAAAGAATTTTGTTTTATAATAAATAAGAATAATTTTGTTAAAAATATTAAATAACTACAGTTTAAAAAGATTATAAAAGTAACGAAATTAGAAAAAAAAATTTCGTTTCCAACGGATTTTTACCAATTTTTCACAAAAATAAATTCATTTACAATTTTTATCAAACATCTTTATGCAAAAATATAAATTTTATATAAGTTTTAATATCTATTTTAAAAAATTCAGGGGGGCATTGCTTGTATCTAACTTTTCTTAACTGGCTTAACACAATTAAGTTTAGGTGGTCAAATTTAGCCCATTCAATCTGCGTCGAAACTCAAATCTGGTTTCTTCAAAAATATAATATTTTAAAAGGCCAACTCCTCTTCTTAAGATGTCTGAACTTTTATATTAATATCAATACTAGTTCAAAAGTTATATTTAAGGGATTCACCAGCTAACTATGATATCATAATGTTATATGTCCTAAAAATTTCAAATGGTTGAAGTACTTTGTTGTTGCTTTTTCCGTTCGGCTAAGGATAGTTTAGGACAGCACAATAAACATAGCAGTCAAAATCATATTATTTTAGGACACTTTTAGTATGAAAAGTAACTTAAATCATTTAAAATTTTTCGGACATATGACATTATGATATCATAAGTTAGCTTGTCCCTCAATTGTGTATTTTAAATTTGTTTAAATCTGCACAATCTGCGTACCGATAAAAATTTTTAAGTAAATGCCTAGATTTTTAAATAAATGAATTATATCAGCAGTTTGTTGTTGTTGTAGCATTTATTGTAAATAATGTTGTTGAATTTGTATATGACAGGCTTATATTTTTAGACATAGCTTGGGTTCTGCTAAACTACTCTGGCTTTTTTTTATCCCAAAGTTACGGTGATAATATAATGAGTGAATTTGATTCAATTTAGTTTAATATATTCAATATATTTTTGTTACACGTTTAGTTCTTGTGTTGTTTCAAGAACATTTTTTCTACTTAAATGATTTACACAGTTTTTGTTAAAAACTTACTTGATTATTGATGATTATGATTAAGTGAAAAAATTTCATAAATCTTTGTTAAGTAAAGTATTTAAAAGATCTTTAACAAATGAGTAAATTTTAATAACAAGGTAATAACAAAGGTTTATTTATTGATCTATCAGATCTTCCTCAAAATTTAAAATTTTTTAAAAGTTTGTTGTTAGTTTAAAGCTGTTTATATGTACGGTGACCATCCGTTCTGTATTATACAGAACAGTACTGTATTTGAGAGCTCTGTTTCGTATAAATTATTCTTCTGTTAAAACCCAAAAAATGTTCTGTATTTTATTTCCAGATCATTGTTTGTTCTGTATTTTTGCAAGTCAAAATAATATTTTGTCAAACATGTTAACAAAAATTTTGTAATAACAAATCGTAAAGTAATACAGTTTAAGCATGTATTTATAAGAATGTCCGAAAGGTAGTTAAAGTCATATACATTTTTTTGTGGGTTATCCAGCTGCAAAATATTGATTTTCGTGTAAAAAATTAAAAGATGGAAAAAAGTTGTTGTTTTATTTTGTTTACTAAAAAGAGTTGGCAACAATAATTTTGACATTGTTGAAATATTTTTGTAACAACAAATTTAATGTGGTTTTGATTTTGTTATATTTGTTCTAGCGACGCTATTACCTTGGGATGCCGTCTATCATTGAGTTTAAGTATTAAAATGGGTTATTTTGCGTGAAGTTATCACATGGGAAGATGTTAAACCTAGTTTGATTATTACTATGAAAAAAAAAAATTAAATGAACATATTGGTACTAAATAATTTGATGATCCAGCTCTTGGTAAAAATTACACATCTTTAGAAAAATTTACAAAAGAATCAGAATAATAAGTCCGCAGAAAATCGTTATTTAGTAGCTTTTATACATTTTAAAGAAGTGATTAAATATTCCAATCGAAAGGGTATTTTCTGTTTTAAATAACTTTGGACTACTGAAAAAACCCAAATAAAACGGGAGACCATTAAGGCCATTTTAATGACAAAATTAAACTTTAATTTAAATTGTTTAGAATTTAAAAATATTTAAAAGAAAATGAAAATTTATTCATCAGAAAAATATTAAATTTAGTTGTGTTTTTTTGTGATATGTAAATATGTGTGAATTTTTATGTAAATAATTTCTTGTATTTTTTGTAGGTACAACATATTTTTGTTTTTTTAAGAAATCAGTGTACATATTTAAATTGTTTGTTAGTACAAGAAAAAACTAAAACAATAATTTTTCTTGTTCTGTATTTTGATTCAAAAAAAATATGGTCACCGTATCTATATGCTGCATTTCTTCACTGGTGCTTATACTGGATCATCAGTAGACTTTTAAATTATTTCTTGTTGTTAGCCGAAGACTAGCCAAATGTATAAGGGAAAAAGAAAAACCAAATACATTAGAAGAAATTTTTAAATGCTTTTTGATATTATGGAATTATATAAAAAACATTTTTTTTTAAATTCTTACTTCAACATACAATATTTCTGAATTGAAATGCAGCTTTTAGACTTAAAAGTGTGAGTGAATGCATTTTTTTGCCACACGCCTGAACTGCGCAAAATTGGGTAAATGGCTTTATTTCTTTTGAACTTTAAGTTGTTTGGGTTAGCAAGTATTGTGCTAAACCTGAGCTCAAGTTAGCTAAAATTTGTTTCTTCTTTATTAACAACAACAGCTTTTAATTTATTAGCTAAAATATATTATAATTGGCCAAGGCCAGATAGAACTTTTTTATTTAAAACTAATAATTTGGGGGTTTTTAAAACTTAAGAGCCACCCTCGCATATATATTACTGTAAACAAAGAATAAACAAAAAATTAAAAATTTTCCGTTATTGATTGTATTCTGCCAAGCCCAATTACAATGGAACCAAGGACCATATTTAATATACATATAAATAACTTAAGCTGCCAATGCTATTTTGTTTTTATTATCATTTTTAATATTATGTATCGAGTACAAATTCTATTGTATTGTTAAAATTTTTGGTTCTTTATTTTCAGTTTTTAAGGCCATTGCTCATGCATGCAGTTGCAAATTATATCTACGGAATAAAAATATATGACAAAGTTTATGGTCAAAGAGCAATAAACAAAAACAACAATAAAAAATATTATTTAGTAAAAAAATATTATAAACATAAAAGTTTTTCCTTAATATTTAAAAGACATAGTCAAATGAACAAGACAATGAGTCACATAAAGAGGTTTTGTTTTAAATACAAATTCAACTTAACAATAAAGGACAACATTTGTAGTAATTTTGCAAACAGATAATAAATAATTTTTTAAAACTTGTTTTTCTTTTAATATTTTTAAGAAGCCCTCAATATAGATTGTTGCTTCATTTTTTTTTTTGCTTAAAAAACAAAAAACCCTTAAAGCAACGCACGATTTTTGCCTTAAAAACTAAAACTCAATTTTCTTTAAAACTATATTTTTTTTGTTGTAGTTATAATCATTATTTTGTTACTCAATCCTATAGCGGGGGGAAAAAATTGCTTTAGATTCTCACGCTTATTGCTGGTATTCTAAAGTGTTTTAAAGTTTTTACTTAAAACCAGATTTTTGCTGCAATCTTGTAAAAACTTTGTGTTAAGTTGATTTGCAAAAAGACCTTAAAAGTTGTAGTCAAACTCCCTTATATGGAAATTTAAATTTTGTTAAGATTTTTTTATTTTTCTTTTCAACTTTAAAGCTATTGTGTTGTCTTGTCTTAACCTAACTTGTATTAGGTTGACCTCTTTATCGTTTTATTTTCTATATATTTTTTTTTTTTTGCATAAAAAATACTTTAAATTTTCTTTCAAGTCACGTCTAAGGTTTTCAAAGAAATTTTTAAAATATGCCGCTTGACTGCTCTTTTTTCCTTTAAAAAAAAAAAATAGTAACACAAACAAACTATACAAAGTTTCATAGAAATATTAAACTAGAAACTTTTGTTTTTGTTTTCTTAATAAATTTTCTATGTAAACATCTCCCATTAGCTAATGAAAAAAGAATAGCGAAATATATAAGTAATGATCATAACAATGACAACAAGAATAAAAATGCAAAAGAAACCATAAAAAAAACAAAATTTCTTGAGAAATGGTTTATTTCCGTGTCTTGTCTTGGGTACAACTAAGAGGTGCTAGCGTTAAGTTTTTTATTAGGAAGTTGTAGTTCTTTGAACTGTCGTCTTCTCTACCAACTACATACATACATATGTGAGGGAATAAAGTAAAATAATTTAAAAGACTTAGGAAAGAAGATTTATTTCAAAGTTTGCTAGAAAGAAGAAAAGACTTAAAACAGAAACTAAATAAAAAACTTAAGAAACAAACCTTATCGGAAATTAAAAAATTATTGGCATCTATCTGCACATACCTGGCATATCCCGTGTTGCCAGACTCATTAAAGAATTCTAATACTTATAAAATTACAATTTTTAATCCCTTATTGCTATATGATAATAGATATAAAAATGTTGGAAAAATTGACTTTTCAAGTGTGCTTTTAATTAGACTAATATTAAAAGCCGGATAAAAAACAGGAAGCTTAAAGAAGAGATTATGTCGTAAAATAAATTTGCTTAACATTAACGATGCCTTATCCGATTGCATTCATGTTTATATATGTATATGGTCCAATCGTTCCTATATGAAGCATACTGCCTTAACAGAATCCTTGTTGGGGTGTAACCTGCGGTTGCCCTGCGGGTTCCACTGCGTGCCCTAGTGTGACCTCTTCAGTTTCATTTTCATTTTCGTATTTGTACGATTATGGATAGTTGTTGCGTTTCGCGTCATATAGACTATGGTTTGATATGCATACCACGTTTTTAGTATTTGGTTTAAATTACATATTTTAGCAATATCAGAGTGATGCATATGCAAATTAAAATACTACAGTACTTTTCGCTTATAATCCATTCCTCTTAAAGGCCAAAAACAGATGTAAGCCAAAACTGTCTTATTCACCAGCAGGTTTTTTCAAATTTCATACAAATTATTTGTTCTAAACTCCACTTCGCTTATAGTCCATTTTTGTTTAAAGGCAACGTTTTCTTTGCATGCGTAACTAATATTGTATGGAAAAAGATTCGCATATGGGCCACACTATATTTTTTACTATAAGCTTTTGAAGCATTTGAATTAATTAAAAGGGTTTTATTTAACTATTGATTTTATTTAAATCAATATTTGTTTATGTTTGAAATAAATTTTTATTTAATTAAAATATAAAAATAATGTTTATATAGTCCAAAATGTGGACTATTTCAGGATTCACTTATAATCCATAAACTGGCTTATAAAAAATTGGTTTTTATTCCAAATTCTCTTATAGTCCACAAAAGTTGTGCAACTAGAGTTGTGGACTATAAGCGAAAAGTACTGTATAACTTTTAAAGGTTCGCAACTTTGTATCAAGTATTTTTTCTTTATATAGAAGCTGCTCTGTTGTAACTATGTCAAATTTTTTTCTCAAGGAGGTGAGAACTGTCGAATTGTCTATTTTAGTTCGAAAACTATAACTTTCATATTTCCTAAAATATTGCATGAGAGCTATTGTGCCACTTATCGAGTCCAACTTAAATTTTTATCAAATAAGCCAATTAGTTTTAAAGTAACTCAAGAAAAGTTTTTAAACTATAACTATTTTAATATATATTTTTTTTAAGACAATTATTAATAATAATTTTTTGAAAAGTAAGTTTTTGCCGACACTAGCCGAGTGGAATGCATTTTCGAAACCAGCTACGGTTTTCATAATCAGCACTCTTTGATCGGTGATTAGTGTTGGATGTAAATATCATCTATTTAACTCACAGTTTATTAGGAAATAAGATATGGTGATTGCTTGACGCCTATACATATTCATATTTCCTACCACTTAATGAGTGAGAACGAAATTTAATACAACAACTATTTTCTAGTTTTCATTTATATTATTATTCTTTATTATAACTAGTTTTATCCTGCTCTAGCTATCAGTTTTAATTCTTTAAATAAGCAATTAAGTAGAGATTTTTTCATATGAGGGTGACACTCCGCTCTAGCCACTTTTCATTTTTATAACATGGGGTATCCCAAAAGTAAGGATATAAGATGAATGTGCCTTAATTTTTAATTCACAATATGACATTACTTAGCAAATAAAGTTTGATGGCCTTGGTGGGGGTTAATGTATAACCCTTAAATAACATTGTTTTTTTTATTGTATAAGTTAATGTTAACATTAAAAATTCTGGGGGGTTAAAAGTCTATCTACGCCAGTGATCTTATGAAAAAATTATTTTTTGACACAACTTCTTTTGAGGACTTTACTTGATTTATTAGTATAAAGTTTAACTGAAATTTTCTAAATATAAAATTTTTTCTATAAGTTAATGAATAAAATAAAGAAATAATTTGAATTTTTTTGTTATTATTTTAAGAAAAGTATTTGAAAATGTTTGCACATTTTCCGAAAAAAAACTTACACAAACTTTAATTAAAAGGAAAACTTTACACTTTAATCGTAGTCATGACTTTGAACTTGAGACTTCTTTCTCTATCAATGAAAGAAACTAAAAATTTTACACAAAACTAAAATTAACTTAAGGCAAACAAACAGACATTTACTTATACAAATGTACATATCTACCGCTTAAGATCATCATTTTTTAACAGATAAACTAAAATAACAGCTGACATCTGCATTTGAAATCTTAGGAAATGAACAGCAGCCAAACGATAAACAAATTATGTATGTATGTATGTACGAGTATATGTGCATGCAAGATATTATAATAAGCAGCAACACACAACTCTTGTTGAATTTTAAATAACTCTACACCAAAGAAAATTGATTTTTTTGCAGTTAAAAAAAAAAGAGAAAAAGCCAAGCCAAAGTCAAGTTTAAGGTCTGCTAACAGATATTAGGAAGCTTTTTTTTCGTTTTTTTTTTTTTTTTTTTTTTT
>NDXZ01043962.1:0-19854 GCA_003055125.1 Paykullia maculata | reverse complement strand
AAACTTTCGAAAATTTAAATTTTATGCATTTTTGAATTGATTGCAAGGTTTTTATAAAAACAGTTAAAAAAATTGCGACAACAATAGAAATATTTAATGATAATAAAACTTATTAAAAAATCGGAATTAGTAGCATTTTAAAAATCTATTTTTTAATAAAAATGTTCTAAGTTGTTAAATAAGGTCCTCAATAAAATTAAATGAAACTAAGATCTGGCAGACGAATTTTGCTACACAATAAAACGTTAATAACTTTTCTTTTTTTTAATTAATGTAAATTATTAATATTATTTAAAAAATAATAATAGTTGAATTTAAATGGCCTTCACGCTGAGGGACCCACGTATTTGAGGGATTTGCTTCAATTATCAATTGTTTTAAATGATTTTAATATAAAGGTTTCAATAAAAAAGCTGGTTTCTGGGTGGCCACTATAATGTTGAGTTTATTTTAATATTTTATTTAAACACTTGCGGTGCGCATCTTGCCTTAATTTTCCCCGTCTTAATGAATCCATACGGAACTGAAAGAAACTCTCTTTTGGCACAGTTGTAAAATAAAATTAAACTTTTTCTAAATAATGATCTTTAGAGATCGTTTAAGTGCAGCCCTCTTCTTCAAAGAAATATGACGGGTCCATGCAACTTGATGATATTGTTAAACACAGATATTTAGATACTTGACAAATTTATTTGCTAATACTGTCCTTTAGATATAAATGAGCTTCGCCTGATATAATGATATGGTTTCGTCCTCAGAATCCTTTGACGAAATTTTAAGCGGCAAAGGCAAGTCCGAGTAGTTTATTATCAATTCTTTGTGCTAAATTGTCTGCAGAAGATGGCAGTTAAGACCAATTCGAGTGGATAAAGTTCTTGTCGAAACATTTGACGTGACACATATGGCAGCTGAAACAGCAACAACTGTTTCTTGTGTCCAAACTGCGGGATTTCGGTTATTGAAACTTTAAGAAATTTGATAATGCTCGGAAAGACAGACATAACGATGAGATAGCTAATTTGTCTCAAAATGTTAAAAATATTTTTGGGTTTGTTTTTGGTATTCAAATCGGTATGACAACTTAGACTTAGTTGGTATAAAAGAACTAAACTTTGTGGACGTAGTTCGTCTTAGGCATTAAACTGACCTAAATATTTTTAAAGGACCACATTATAATATTTTTTTAAATTATTACAAAAGCTTTCTAACTTCGTTCTGGTCTTTGATAAGGTCTATTAACTAGAATTTAAATGCTTTTAAATTTTTTTTGCTTTTCCTCACATGCAGATCACAAATATTATTAATATTTTTTTTTTAAATTTCAGTAAATATTGTTCTCTGCTGTAAATTTTTTTTTTTTGTTGGTTCATTTTGTTATTATAAATTTTACGACAATTATAAAAAATAATTTTAATTATTTGGTTTACATCAACAATTTGTTTATTAATTTAATACGCAGGGATTTTTTTGGTCAAAATTTTGGGTGGTCGGTTTTTGCTGTTTTTTTTATATAAAAAAAAATTTTTTTTTTGGAAAAACCCTCCTTTTATAGAAGATTTCTGATAGATTCTCGACTTGTATGAAATTATTAATAAATTTGAATATTTTATTGCCTAAATACATTCATTAAATTGTTTATTTGTTTTCTTTTTCATTTTTTTATTACCTTTTACCAAAATAAATATTCTAAATAAATACATACGTACATATG
Source organism: Paykullia maculata (assembly GCA_003055125.1). Lineage (NCBI taxonomy): Eukaryota > Metazoa > Arthropoda > Insecta > Diptera > Rhinophoridae > Paykullia > Paykullia maculata. The sequence continues at coordinate 18,143 of NDXZ01043962.1, read as the reverse complement.
TATGTATGTATATAGTAGATATTTTATTATGCAAAATATTTTTCAAATTCTATATCATATTTTAAGAATTTTATGTTTCTTTTTTTAAATCCACTACGAAAAATAGGTGAGTGGTATGTTAAGTTGCTAATATGATTTGTTACACCACATCGTTCAATAACATGAGCTAAAGAACTTACGATGTATAGCATTTATAACATTTTATTTTATTGTAAAATATGTTATATTGCCTGGGGGAATAAGATGAAAATGGGAATTGAGGAAGGGAAACTAACTAGATGGTTAATGCTGAAGAACATGACCAGACTTCGACTTATCAAGGGAGTCTCAAAGGTGCCGTTGTTCTGTAACAGCGTCTCGTTAAAAAAAGAAAGTGTTTTGTTTATTGATAGTGGGTGTATAATGTTTGGTACAGCCGGTTACTGCACTCTTACTTTGTTGACATTTTCGTTTGTTTTGTTTTAAAAATGTGAAGAGCATTAACTAACATGTGAAAGATGTGTGATAATAAAGTAAAATACAAAATTTACATCAAATCTGCCATATTTAAAGAAGTTTAAAAAATATAAATATTATATATCTCTCGTCAACATAATAAAGGGCCACAAGCGGTGTAATTTAATTTATGATTATGTGATTTGGTTCGATTTTATAGGGCATTTCCAAATAAAAGTTGAGCTCGTTGATGTCATATTTGATACACATATTTATTTCAGCAGTTTTCACCCACTACCATATAACAAAAAATATTAATAATATAATGTTGCCTTAGGATTCAATAATTAATTATAGTTGGGGACTAGAAAATAATAAACGGACCACTTATTTTGAAAATCTAATGTTAACAATTTATGTATTTATATATTTGCAATTCTGTTCCAGTGTCTATAAATAAGAAAAAAATAAGATTTAAATAAATGAATATTTGTTTGTATATACATATAAATAATAAAATGACTAAAACATTTTCATATCATCTATTTTTTATTTTGGTGGGGGATTAAAAAATATTTAAAATTGACTATATATTTTAAAGCTTAAGAAAATGTTTATATTTTATATTTTTATTAATAATAAAATATTAAAATGTTTTTTTTTTAAGCCAGTAGATTGTTAATTTACAATTATGTACACATAAGCTGTTTTATTGTAATTTGTATTAATTAGGCGGAACATAGAACAATAAAAAAATATATTTTAATTTGACAATTAAATAAACAATTTTATTGAAGATTATTATTAATTTAATGAATGGTATTTATATAATACCAAAACATGGTATGAGCGATTTAAAATTTTTTAGCAACGAATCAGTACTTTTGCTATAAACCATTTATTAAGGCGTAGTTTAATGTGGCCATAATAAATTCTTGATAAAATACATTTTTTTTAATGTATTTTTCAATAAGAAATTTTGGCAAAAATATTTATTAAAGGAGTGTAGGCAAAAATTCTGCAAAAAAAGTTGTCATAGTTTTGCAAAAGCGAAAAATTTGTTATTAATTAATTGTCAAATCAGAATTTATTAAAAACGAAGGAGAGTAATAAGAGAGATAGAGAGAAATATAGAGAGAGAGAGAAAAAGACAGAGTAAGTGGGCTGGTGAGAGAAAGAGAAGTGAAGCGGAGTAACAATTTTATTAAATTACTAGCTGAGCGCCCCAGCTTCACACGGAAGTTATTTACTAATGAAAAAAAAAATAGAAATGCGTTTTGCGAAAAAATATATGTCGATCCAGCCATTTTCAAGTGATGCGATCACATACATGGACCATTTCATTTTTATATATAAAGATAATTTTTACACGCACAAAAGGTAACGCACAAATCCATTAAATGCTATTGATTGAGTAAAAACTATAAGAATAAACAGTATGCAAATAAATATTTTGAAAAAAATCAAAAATCGGTTATACATACATACAAAAGAAAAAAAAATACCATATATGTATGTGAAATTGACATCAAAGCACTATTTCTTTGAAACTATATTTTTTTAATTTTAAAAATATGCTTATGGCGTTTTTATGTAAATATTTACTATTAGCATAATCAGATTTTAAAAAATTCGATATGTTTAAAAATTTTTTTTTGTCATATTTTCATAAGATAACTAATTTATCAACACGCGCTTTAAAAGAATTTATTTTTTGGCAAAAATTGCTATTTTATTTATACAACAATATTTCCATATAAAAAAATTCCAAGTTGTAAAACTCACTAACCAGAAATTAAGAGGAACCACACAAAAAATATTTGAAAGCACTGTACAGATACGTATGTTAATAAATACACTTTAGATATTGACTACCATAGACTACAATAAACACAGTTTAAAAAAAAGCAACACCCAGAATCCAGAGCTTTTGATAGTTAGTAGCCATAATAACATAGGAAAAGTGAAGCGCATAGGAGGCAATTTTATATAATTTAAAAAAAAGCTATCTTTTTAACGAATTCGTACATAAATTGCAAGGTATCCGATTCTTAAATATCTCTATTTATGTATTTTATTTTTATGGCCGACGCCACACCCCCTTTTCAAGGTAATTTTCTCTTAAATAAGGAAAGTTATATTATAGGTAATGGCACAAAGGTTTGATACAAAATATATAGCAGATCTCAATACTTCTAAAGTAATTTATTTGAGTTGAAGAGTAGGTGCTCCTACTCTTTGTATGGTTTTGTCGGTTTTTGCTTAAATAAGCCTACAGATATCAAAGAGAGTTATGTTACGTTTAATATGGCAGCGATTATAGTGTCTCAAAAATCATAAATTATATATTTCTGGCATAAAATGTATTTGAGTTGTTTGGGCGGTGTAACACCCCCTGATCCGATCTTTATAATTTTTGGCTCGGAAAAGTAAAGTGGTATAAGAGTTAATCGTACAAAATTTTAAGGCACCGTTCTTTAGATATGTCGTAAAATGTATTTGAGTTGTATAGGCGGTACCACACCCCCTGACCCGATCCTAAAATTTTTTTCTCGAATAGGCGAAATGGTGTAAGATATAGTTCTACAAAATTTTGAGATTATAGATTTAACAGTGCTCTTTAGATATCATAAAATGTATTTAAAATGTGTGAGAGGTGCCACGTCCCAAATTTTTTTCCTACAAACCGTCTTGTGAAAATTACAAACGAAACAAAAAAAACTTCAGGTAAATCGATTCAGCCGTTCTCAAGTAATGCGATCACATACATGGACCATTTCTTTCTTGTCATGCAATCAAATTCTTAAAAAACTTTAATGAAAAAGGAATTTATAAAATATTTTTTTATAAGAATGCAAAATTTGTCTAAAAAATAATTTTTTCTTGTAGATTTATTTTAATTTTTTAACGGTTAATTTTAACGGGTTATTTTTTATTTTTTAACGGTTTTAAATAAAAAGAGAATTTTGCAGATATGCTATAACAAAATTAAACAGATAGAATATATTGAAAGATAAAGAAGAAGGTGGCAGAAATAATCTAATTTCCTTGTTTTTGTCCTTTAAGCTGAGGAAAATTTGTACAATGTTCAGTTCGGTAAAAAATTATACTTTTTTTTAAAATCTAAAGACAAATTTTTTTTTATAATTTTTTTTATTAATAAATAAAATTTCCTATATCATCTTACTGTTTTTATAAACATTTTTGTTAGGTTTTTATTTAAATATCACATTAAAAAAGTAAATTAATAATATTTTGCCATATAAAATCTTCAATAAGTTCTATATTTTATACATTTATTTATATTTTTTGTAAAGGACCTTCACGTATAAACATTTTGAGAAAAACTCTGTACATAAGTTAATTATAAATATAAAAAAAGCTCCCATTAATGCGCTGTTTGAGATTGATTGATTTATAAATCTTATAAAGATGTTTATTTCTCTTTACTGGCAAATGTTGTTTTGCCAAATAAAACAAAGTTGAAAAAGTACTTTTTTGCGCCTATATGATTTTTTATCCCAATTAGGAGCGATAGGCCCTAATTTTGCGTTTCTAGACTCATAAACTCAAAAAATATAAAAAAGTACCCTAAAAGTTGAAAAACTACATTTTACGTATATCCAAAATTTTCCAAAAAATTTTAGCCTATTGTTCCTTTGAAACTATCAGTAACATATTGTAAAAATTTCAAAAAAATCGGTCTATCGGTGAGGGAGGGTTAGAATTTACGCCCATTGCCCTATTTTACGCCCTCTACCGGGCTGATTTGTAAAATATTCATTTAAATCGGTCTAGCCGTTTAGAAGGAGTTCAGTCACATACACACGTACAGTCGAATTATTTATATAAAGATATTTACTTGAAAAAAATAAAATTAAATATTTCAATTTATTGTACACTTATTTACATCATAAGTGAATAAATATTTTAGGTTAGGAAATAATCGGTTATCATTTTTTGAGTGATTTTTTTTCTAACAATTTATTAATTGCTGTGTCCTTTAATTTCTTCAGAACTTTTATATCTTTCTGGTCGATCAATTAGACTCGGCCTACTGCAGTGCTTTATTAAACATTTCGACAGCTTCCTTTGGTTTTATTTTGTCCATCATTGAAAGTTATGAAGATTGCAGCGTTTTACGTTTCCCTGGTCCATAATATGTGTTGTTAACAAATTTAGAAGTTTTATTCTTCTTATTTCGTAGCGAAAAAGTGGTAGATTTCCCAACATTATATTTTATGTTTAGTGCTGTAACACTTGATCCATTTTTCAAAAGTTGCAGAGTTTCATAGTTTTCATTGATGGTTAAAAACTTTCGGTTATTCTTAGGCATCTTTGTTAATATACAGGTATGACGAAAAAATATTAAGTTCAAGTGTTTTCTATGCGTAACGAAAGACTGACCTTCATTAACAAAACTCAAAACATGTATGCATGTATTGTTTGCATTTTTTATTCAATCAGGGGATTTCCAACATTAGAAAATAAACAAAAGTTGCCAAAATTATTGTTCACTATTTAGAGCTATTAAAATTTGTTCACTATTTAGAGCGTTAATATAAAAAAATAGTTGTTCACTGGATAGTTCATTATATTGGAAGTTCACATTTTAGTAACTCTCTACATTTTTTCTGCTTAATGCGTATGACTGACGTTTATTTATAGTAAAGTTTAACATTACTCATACGCTTTAACACTTAAAATTACAATGATTTTAAATTATCAGTTAAAGTTAATTTATTTTTATTTTACTTTATGTACTTTCAGGAAAAAGGCTCCTTCATCTCTGCTGTCTATTGTCGTGATACCAACTGCACTGGCTTGGCGGTGCCGGAAATCACTGGTTTGCCACATCCCAATTGGAACTGTTTGGAATGTAAACAGAAGTCATCACACGCCCAAATGGTTAAATCTCAAGATTTTGCTTCTGGTGCCATCAATGCCAAAGTCAATTCACATTCTTTGAAAACCCTTATCGAATACTTAAATGAAAAATGTACCAGTTTTATACCCGAAAGTAATTATGTGGTCATTGATGCCAAACTGCAGGTCATAAGACGTCTTAGCAAGAGTTTAGAGGATTGTGGTGATGAGTCTCTGGGTGTTAAAGCCAAGTATTGTCAGGACATTTTGGATATAATGGATAAATTGATCTTGGGAGATTGTGTAATGCGCACGTATCTGGAAAGGGAAAAGGTCAAATAAAATGTATAAATTTTAAGGGAAATAATGACAACAATATGAAACAAGTATTTATATGAAACAAGAATAAAATTAAAATGTTTAAAATTTTGTTAAAAAATTATTGTGTGGAATAAGAAAACTGTTTGTTTTATTTTATGTTAATTAAGAACCTGTTTAAGCAATTTATCTTTGCTTTCTGCGTACAAATATTTGCATATGAAAATTCTCTAAACATTGTTAAAATACCAAATGATTTCAACGTTTCTTTTCTTTTACCAAGTGTCAAATAAAATAAATAATAATAATTATTAAAAGCAATTTAATTAAGAAAAACAAATAAGAAATAAATATTGTTTTGTGCTTAAGAGGGTGCTTTTATTGCATTAAGAAGATGATTTTCTAATTGTTTAAAAACATATTATGTTTGTGTGTGTTAAGTTTAATAATACTGTTTGTTAAGATGCCACTCGCTGTAGATTTTTAAAATTTTGAATATAAATGCCAATGTTTTTATTATAGAAGAAATATATTTAAGAATTATAAAAGTTTTTATTTGTCATTGTTGCTTACAAAAAAATTAAAAGTATGAAAGTAACGCGAGAGAAAATAAGCTTTTTAGAGAAAGCTCCATTAAAACAAAACATAATATTTTGTGAAAAGTTGTAATTCTAGTTCAATCTGAATAAAGAAAGATTTAGGACCGAAAACCTTGATTGTTTCGTGTTAAGGTTTTTTTATAGACTTCGGCTTAAATTGTTTTATGTATGCAGTAGCTAAACGCAGTTCTGCATGCCTAAAGAGAAATGATGCTTATACCTTTGTTTGTTCTATTTGGCTTTTTCTATACACAATACCGATAAAAAAGGTTATTTAAAATCTTAAATAAATTTTTTAGCAAACAAACAAGAAATTATATACTAATTGGCGGCAAGTCTAGCAGGACAAACTTTTGTTACACACTTTTCCCTTATTACTTTATATACACACTCTACGTTCTATCTATTACAACACACTGTAGAAACAAACTTCTGTGTGAAACTGTAGTTTATGGCTCTCATTAAGTTGTAAACAATAAGTTGATAAAATAAATAAACAATCTACAATAACAACAAACACAATAAGAAAATTTGTATGTTGATCTTTGTTGTAACAAACACAATAACAAAGCCTGCAGTTTTCTTCCTCTGTAATCTGTAATATTAAACAACAAAATACACAAGTAGCAGAAGGCATTAAAATATTTACGGGTAAATCAGGAGTTGTTATTAGAGATGCAAATTGAACTTTTTTAATATCTTTTTGGGCGGGGGATAGATCATTACCAGGAGTAGAAAATATATTAAATATATTGTTATTCTATTGGTGAGCTCAAGTGATTGGCTGTGTATGTCAAGGTTTATTATTAGTTGCAATAATTTTAATTGTTCGTATTGTATATTTACTCGTAGCAGCCCTTTAAAAATTTGGCACAAAAAACTAATAATGTTTTAAACAAAGTGATTTTTTTTTGTTTTAGAGTTTTTTTATGGATACAAAATTTACAATACCTAATAACCAATACCAATTTCAAGTTCATTATCAACTCAATAAAATCACTTTTTTTTTAGGAATTTTTACAAATAAACAAACCTGTTAAATAAAGTTCAATCATTCATAATTTTAGTAAATATGATGGAAAGTTTTGTGTTTTATTAGTTCGTTTATAAAAATCATGTAAAATTATTGAAACAAAATTAATACGAAAATTATATACAAACATACATACGTACAAGGTGGATTGAATGTGCCTTGTATATATGTATAAAACAAAGTTGAGAAAAGCCAAAAACATAAGCAAAAAAAAAAAATAATTTTGAAAGAAATTCTTTAGATTCACTTTACACATTTACACCCAAAAATATTCTTTGAATGGAAAAAAAATCTTTACGCCTAATTAACAGAAATGTATTATTTGCTCTGGTTAAAATCTTATTAATATCGCAAAAAAAACTTTTACAAAAACAACAATTTTAAAAACGAATGTATTAACAGAGCCAAAGATAATTGTTTTTTTTTTGTTTTAGAATTTTAGAAAAGACGAGATAAATTGCTTTTAAATATAAAAACGCAATATAGAATTTTCACTTTCAATTTATGACAAGTTAGAAAATTAATTGCTACAAATAGTTTTGTGTAGATTTCATTTATATTTCAAGTGATTTTTTTTTGCTGAAAACTTATTAGTTTTGTGTTTTTTTTTATAAAAATTATTAAACGCATGAGAAATATTGTTTAAACGCATTGTCAAAATAATTTTTGTAAAAATTGGCAAAAACAATATTTAATAATGAAATAAATAAATTAAAAAGAGCAGCATAAAAATGAAAAATTAAGTTAAGTTAAAATTAAAACAATTTGCTTACAACTTTTTTGATTCAAACAAATCGTACATGTTTCTGCACGATTAAATTAAAAATAAAAATTTATTAGACAACCTTTAGTATAAAATTTTTAATGTAAATTTTTTTTGAATATTATGGTGTAAACACATAGATGACAGCAGACTACCGACCACAAACTGTTAAAATTAAAATACACACGTTTATATGGAGACGAATATCTTAAAGCCATCACAGCTTTACAGCTACACGATCAGCGTTGAAGCTGTCGCTAACTTATTTCTGTTTTCGTAAGTGACAATATACAGATCTATTAACAGAAATGTGAAATAAATGAGATAAATAAATTTTAATTTATTCAACGTAAAATAACATTACAAAAGTAAAATATTATTATTGCATTAAAAATTGTGAAGTTGCTGCTTTTGTATTGAATATAATTAAGTAGCTGACCAACAGCCAACAACATTTTCAGTCGTGTAGTTGGTAGCCTGCTCTCGTTTATGTATGTATGTGTTTAGAGCATGAAACTACAGTTTCGAAATAATTATTTTTGTATTATGAGGGGCTTACATTATTACACAGCTTATACAAGATGTAAATACAACTTGTGGATATATATGGATTCACTAGATTTAAAATGGAATAATTAGATTTTTTTCGTTCTTGTAATTTTTTTTCAACAAAATAATATTGAAGAAATTAACGACTTATCCACCAAATATGTAACTTAATCGTCCGGCATTTAAAAAAACCACAAACTAATGTCTTGCATTATATTTGCTTGCATTTTTTTAAATTTTAAAGCAATTGTCTGACCTTTTAACTAAGAATAAATTTTAAATTAAACATATAAGTAAAAGTAAGTACAATTTGTACTTTCTTTTACACACAAATCACACACTCATAACACTCATTGCGGGGCAAAAATTAGTTTTTATAAATATTTTATTTCTTTCTGAATTCTGAAAACTTTATTGTTAAATGTAATTCATTTAGTCGATAAAAATTAATAAAATTCAAAGTGCCTTGCTGCTCATAATTAGAGAACCCCTAATATTATTGCAATATCATGAAGAAATTTCATTTATATTCGAAAAAGCTTTCAAGTTATTTTCCATATGCTAAAACCATTATCACAAGAGCTTTTTCTTTAGCAAATTCAAATATCTCTTTAACAGCATTGCCAGAAGTTCTAAATACATGTTTTTTTTTTGGAAAAAAATTAAAAATTTATTTGCAATAATTCTTATTACAATTTTAGTTTAAATTTATATTAATAGGATATGTACAATAAACAGGGTATTTATGTTCTAACAAATAATGTACCATTATTTTTAAGTTTTAAGAAAACTTTAAACATATTATAAAAAAATTGGTTTACATTACAATTTCCTATAAATCTCCATTTGTTAAAAAATATAAATATTCTCTGTTAATAGATAAAATTTATTATAAATTAATTTGTTTATAGAAAATTGTTAAAAAAACTATTTATGTATGTGTATATGCTTATAAAATTTCTATTGAAATCTATATGAAATACATGTAGTAAACAATTTTATACAGAAAAACCATCGAATTATAGTGTATTATAAAAATTATTTAAAATATAGAAAATCTGGCAACCCCACTCCTTAAGCCTTTAAAAAAGTTTATATTACCTTTTAAAAATAGGGCATAGTTTAAGGTGTTTTTTTTTGAATTTAAAATCTTGATGAAATTTTTTAAAAACAATTTTCCGCCACATTTCTCTGAAATATTTGATTAATTATCCGAATAAATGACAATGTCATGTGTATAATTAAGTGATGGCAAATGTGCAGACAAAATGTGCTAATTGTAGTTTTTTATGCCTTTACATATATATGTATGTATGTATGTATGTTGTTAAATAATATTTTTAAACTGATATAAGATTTAAATTGTTTAACCACTAAAGAGTGTTTTTTTTTATGTTAAGAAAATATTTATGTTGTAAAAGTACCACAAAAAAAAGAAAATTGTTATATTAAAAATATAAAAATCAATATTTGAGTCGATCTTAAACTAAAGGTGTGTTTTTAAGTCCAACAAATTATGGTTTCCAATTTGTTTTTGTTTGAAATATATATCTTTGATAACAAGACTTACATGAACAGACATTCAGACTGATAAATAGACGGTAGGCGGTAACCTGAAAATGTTTTTAAATCGATCTGTATACTTTAAGGTAAGTGTTAAACTACTTAATAAGTTAGTTTTTATTGAAAATGTTTTAACAAAAACCACTTTTTAAATGATTTCATAAATATCAAAGTTAGAAATATTTATATAAATTTTTTCACAAATAGTAAATCCATTAAAATAAAAAAAAATATATACATATATTAAAAGGATCTGTAAAAAATTAAAAAACAAAATTCTTTGACCTGAATTTTTCAGTCTGCATTTTCTCAAATGCTACAAGGTTTCTAACAAGGTTTTAAAAACATTTCTTTTTAGAAATTACACTTTTTTACGTAAGAGCTGGCCAATTTAAAATCCTTTTATGGTTGCCAACTTTAGTTCACACTATTTTCATCATAACTGAAACGTTTTCTCCTCAAAGTTTCAAATATGTAAATCAAAATATTAATTTAGAAGTTATGTTTATATAAAAAAGTTTTTTATCAGCACTAAATACTGTTCATATATAAATGTTTAATCGCACACACACGCACGTTTTGTGTTTTCCTGCGAACATGTTTACATTTACTTTCAAACTTGCGAGCAAGTGTGAGCAGCTACAGTTTTTGTGGTTGTAATTGATTGTTTTAAAACACAGCTTTGAATCTACTACTACTAACGACAAAATTAAAAAAGTTCCCCTTTTTATAGGTTCTTTTGGAATAAGAATATTATTTGGCGTAACACACAGAATATTTATATTTTTCGCGGTGGTAACAAAAAAACATGTATTAAAAAAAGTGTTGGTTCACAATAGTTTAATTTCATTGTTAAATATAAAGCAAAGCACGTTTTTTTTATGAAATCAATACTATTTCTGAGTGCAGTTTGTTTATAAAATAGAAAACTGAACAACCATTTTTACCCAACTCCCACCATGTCCAATTTTTTTTATTTCCACAAAATCAAAAGATTTTTTATCTGCTTTGATATTGTTGATGTTATTGTTGTTGTTAGTGTTTTGTTTATTTTGGCCGATAAATTATATTTGAGTCGTTTATAAATCTTTGAATCTTTTCATTTATTAGCCGAACATCTGTAGTGAGAGATTTTTATTTTCTGATTTTCTTAAGAAATTAAACTTTTTATTCTGTCATTGTTTTTTTTTTTCAGTTGGCAATTGAATTTTATCGGAATCGGTAGTCGCAAATATATTCAAGATAAAGATCAAATGAAATAAAAGAAGAATAATGCAGATGAACTGCAAGTGAAAGTAAAACTATTACGCAAACGGTTTTAGTAAAAATTTTTATAAAGTTTATGAAAAAAAAAATTACAATTAAAAAAAGAGAAAATGTTTTCAGCCATTAGTGCCTCTACACAGGAACTGGCTGATTTAATTAATGTGCATTTAGGAGAATTTTTGGAAAAAGATCCAGCCTGGCAAGTGCGGGATTCTTCCATTTCTGGTAGAGGGATATTCGCCAGGCGTGATATAGCCACTGGTGAGATTATTTTACGTGAACATGCTCTATTGGCTGGACCTACAGCTAATTTATCATCCAAATTAAATACCTGCTGTGTGTGCTATTGTGGCATAAAGGGCGAAAGTGATGAGGAGATAATGTGTAAAAATGGCTGCACCCTGCCGGTGTGTGAAAAGTGCATTTCTTCCGACAGACATGCCATGGAGTGCCATTTGTTTCGCAAATGGCGTCCCAAGGATACCACAAAAGTTAATCGTCATTCTTTGCGCATTGTGTCTGTCATACGCTGCTTCTTTCTAAATGAATTGCAGCGCAAGCTGTTATATGCTCTGCAGGCCAATGCCGATAGATTCTATATGGTAGAAATCAAAAAAGCCTCCGAATGTTTTGAATATTTTCCCAAAGAGTCCGACATGTTGGACTTTTTCTATCGTACCATTTGTGCCTTTAATACAAATGCATTTGAGGGCCAGAGTTGCGTGGGAGGTCATGAGGTCTTGGTACGAGCCTTGTTTCCTTTGGCAGGCCTTTTAAATCATCAGTGTATGCCGAATGCAAATCATCATTTTGAAAACGGTGAAACTATTGTGATAACTGCAGCCCATCCAATAGCCAAGGGTGAGGAAATTGTCTCCACCTATACGAAATTACTTTGGAGTAATTTGGTTCGCAAGGTGTTTCTCAGCATGACAAAACAATTTTTTTGTACGTGTCCAAGATGTTTGGATCCAACGGTGAGTGTTGTTAGTGGATAAGGGAAAAATATGTATAACTCGATCGATTGATTATCGTTTAATGCAAATAATTAAACATTCGATTAAATGCTTGAACCATGAAATCATGGGAGGCATCATTGTAATGTCAATAAATTTCAATTTTTTTTTTAAATCCTCATTTGCATTTTAAGACAACCTAGAAACTTTCTTCCGTCTCCTCGTTCGCTAAAAGCACAATTTATCTCGAAAGAAATAACCTACAAGAATAAAGTTTTATCGTTATGTCTACAATACATACATTCACATGAACGAAGTTATTTAGTGAAATAACATATCATGTCCAACTATCTGCTCTGCATTAAAGTAAATGCAATAACACCTAAACGCAAGGTCGGTGGGTAATAAAAGTATAAAAAATCTATTTCTCTGAAAATCTTTAAAATTCGTTAATTAAAAACATTTATGTTTTAAATCTTTAAAAAATTTCCCCTATAATCACTTTTACTTAAATACAAAAAAAAATAATTTTAATTTTTCTAATTGTTTGACCTCCTAATTACAGTTTTGTGTAAATGTGATTTTTATATAGAAACAAAGAGATTTTTTTTTATATAAGTAATACTTTGAAGTAAATAAATAATTTTTTTAATTCACAATTTTCCTTAGACATTTTTATTGGTGACACAAAATCTAAAAAATATATCAAATCTTTTCGTTTTATTCCAACAACCTGCAAACATGTCCATATTTTGTTGCTAAACAAAAAGTAAAAATTGTGATAAATTTAAAAAATATTTCGTAAAATTTATATCTGTAATTTATAAAATTTAATGCCATTTGCAAAGAGGGTGTTACTATTTGTCAGTGCGTCTGACAGGCTACACTAGTCAACGTGATTTTGTTACGGGAAAGTTGTTTACTACCTACCGCCATTTTTAAATCATAGTAATTTTCATTTGGGACATTCAGAGTATTTATTACTTGAAAGCGTAGTTGTGTTGTTTTATGTTATCCAAGCTAAGTGACTCTTTAATAATGTCAAGAAAGTGTAAAAATGATCAAAATAAAATTTGCTAAATTTTCGCCGACACTATTTTTTAATTATATGAACAGTGTTAAGGCTTTGCCGTCAGAAAACAAGACAACGCGTGGGTTCAACACATCTGTTGTGTTACATGTGTTTGTGAGTGGGACAGCAGAGATCGAAAGAATCGTTATATTGAAAAAGACTGGCCAAAAATTTTTTACCCCAAAAGAATAGCAACATCATAATAAATCAATTTATTCCTTTAAAACTTCTTGATTATTAATGCCTTAAAATTATTTTAGTTTTGTTTACTAAAAATTTTTATTTAATTAACATTCTGTTCATTGTCGCTTACGAGAATATAAATCAGCCTAAGTTAGCGACAACTACAACGGTGGTTGTGTAGCAGTGTAGCTGTGATGGCGTCAAAATAATCGTCCTCATTTAAACGTTACACAAAAAACTTAGGCTCATAAAACTCTTTGGGAAAGCTTTTTTTGTTTGGAGGAAAATTAAAATATTCAAACTTACAAAAGACAAAAGTATTTTCTTTTTGTTGACCAGTGCCATCAGTCTTTTGCTATCGCTTTTATCGCTAGGCATTATTAAACATGTTGTTGTCACTCATATTTTTGGCATCAAACACAAAAATTATCTCGAAATTTTGGTAAAAAATTTAATATTTTTTTAATATTAAAACGTACCATATAGTAATTGAGTAATTTTGTTTTTAAGATTATAAAGGCTTTTAATCACATTACAAAACTGTTATATCAGGGGATTTTTGGTGAACATGAATAACCATTAAAATTATGTTTAACTAGTGGTTGAAATTGTTTTTTTTTTAAATTATTTTTATAAAATATTAAATATATCTGAAAAGTTTGTCTCAAAATTATTTTCTATTCGTTTTTATGAATGTTTTAACAGCAAATAATAGATCCAATGAATACATTTAATCTTTTTGCTTTTCTTTTATATAAAAATTTAATATTTCTAATGCGAAATGATCTTTCGAAAATATAAAACAATGCTTTTAATTTGCAATATTTTAAAAATCATTCAGGTAAAACCTGCGTTTTGAATACAAGAAAATGTTTCTTTTGGAGAACTTGGAATGATATAACAAAATTACCATGACAATGACTTAATGTATGTTAAAAACAAATATTTCTATTTGTATTAAATTAAATAACAAAATTATTAAAACATTATATACAAAACTCACAATTTAATTTTCAAACCAAAATATTGAACTTACATGTAAACCTTAAATTGATTTTCTTGCTAATGCTACACAACGAAGTGGTAAAATGTTTTTAAAGGAAAACAATAAAATTAAAAATACATTTTTATATAGAAAAAGACCTTAAACTTAATCAATAAACTTGTGAACATATTTAAAATTATGTATAAAAAAGTAACAGCATTGTTTGGCCTCAATTAAATCTTTTATTATACATATACATACATAGATAGATATGACAAATACACTTTTTAAATATTTTCCCACGACTATGTTTCTACATACATTCATACATACATATATATGTTACAAATGAAATCTGCAAGTAAACGTGACTGCAAGGGCGCGTGGCAAACGTGCATTTATATGTATATTTTATTTTGATTTTAATTTGATAAATCTACTAAAACTAAAATATTTAAAAATAAAATCTTAATTTAAGAGCATTTTTTTTTGATGAATAAGAGAACAAAGCTTCAATAATAAAAGCTTATAGCAAAAAGCTTTTCGTTAAAAAATATATTGCATGAGATATTTATTTAAATTTGGGATCGAGCCAAGTTTTTTTTTATATTGAATTAATATTTAAGCAAATAAATTCCAAATGTATGTAGAAAAGGTCTAAGATTTATTATTGTTAACCGATCAAAGAAAGGAAACAAATAAATTTCATATTAAGAGACATTCTTACATTTTCTGTTTATAGCTCGTTTTTTAATTTTTTTATAAAAAAACATGATTTATTAGAAATGTCCTAAGGATAGGGAATTTGCCAAAAAGTTTTTTAAAAACTTAAATTGCATTCAATGTTTTTTTTAGTTAACAATTTATTAACATTTTTTACATAAAAAAATTATCAAAAGTTTGGTATAAACAGAGAACAATTTCTGTTAGGTTAGGTTGACAGAAGAAGCCTCGAGGGGTCTCATGTCCCTTAGGACATACACCTAAGCCTGCGATCGGCTTGTTGTGCGCCTCTTTTTGGTGGGGAAAAAGGAGAAAAATGAAAAAGAAAATACTAAGTTGGCATCACTGCTATTAAGTACTCTGTTACAAATAACTGACTAATTGAAACCAAACTTTTTTTTATAAAGCACATGTTAAACACTACCTAACAAATTTTAATACAATTTAATATATGACAAACAAAAAAAATTAATGAAGTTATATTAATGCATTTTTTAAAATGCATACTTATATTCTCTTAACGCACTTTAATTTTATTCTTTTATTATTATTTATTTAATAAAAAAAAGAAAAATACCAGACATAAGATCATAAGTATAGAAGTGTGTAATGATATGGTGTACGTGTGTGTAATAAAATTATTTAATGCATTTAGATGACCCAATAAAATATGATAAAATATTTTTATTAATTAAACTCAGCCATTGTGACTTGACAATAATTAAAAATTATGTTTTCATAGGACACAACAAAACTTAGTAAGAAATATTAATATTTTATAACATTTGGAAGGAATAACATAATATAAATACATATGTTTGTATAGACATATCCTTATGCATTTTGTATCTGTACAACTACGAGTATACATACATACGTGTAAACTGGGGACTAATACAATGTAATGAAGAGAATTTAGTAGCTACAATCGATGGAAACAAATTGAAGTTTTAAACAACAAAAAACATTTAAATTGGCCAAACCTGATTAAACAATACCCTACATCTCAATATGTTTATGTAGAATATTAAATTATTTTTGTCTTATTTTTATTCCGATTGCTGCATTAGACAATCTGATGAGGTCTTTACTGATTTTCGGTAGTTAACCTTTTAAATTGCAAAATTTTGTTGCAAGATTACCCACAAATCTTGAAACTTGTTTGTGGTAATATTTTATTTTGACTTTAACATGTTTCCTGCAATTTATTGACAGAGTTGACATGGACGGACGAATGGACATTGCTTTTTCGACTCACAACATTATTCTAATCCCATCAGTCAATTTTAGGGAGGCGTGGGACTATATTTTTGTACATATTTTTTTTTTTAATTTTTGCACAAACATATAATTAAGTGGTTATTGATATAAAAATAAATAAATATTTAATAAAGTGAAGGTTAATTAACGATATTATTAAAATTGTACTGAACTTGAACAAATAACCCTCAAATAGAAAAAACCAGGCTGATTAATGTTAAAAAATTCTTAAAAAAACTCTAAAAGAATATTAAAACTTTTACCTAATATAGAATTGCAACCAAATTTATTTGCTTAAAAGAATTTTTTATAATGGAATCACCCATATTGCTGTTTGGCAATAAAACATGCAGGCAGACCTGTCTATCATGATGTATGAGTTTTCCGCCGTGACGTTTTACTCTTACTAATTTATTTTGTTTTTGCTTTTAATAAATTTTAGTCTCGACAAGAACCCAAACATAGCATAAACGTAAAAGCAACGTGTTGGCAATCTTCAAACAATCTTTTGTTTGTCTATACAAAATGCATGTCCAACCAACTATAAAGGTTACACACACACATACGTACACATGTATAATGAATGGAACAATGGGGTTTATATTTGGAAAAGATTCTATAAAGAAATAACTTAACATTTTAAGTTTAAATAATTTTGAAGTTTTCGGTTCAGACATTTTCTTAATTTTTATTTATAAGCAAAAACTTTTTGAACTTCTTTCTTAATATACATGTAAAAATGTATCTGTATTTTTGAAAGATTTTATATTATTATAACAATAAAAAGTATGCGAAAATGGAAAATATTCTTTAAGTTAAAAATTTATCAAACATTTTTTAAAAAGCAGAAAATTTATTATATGAATAAAAAATTTTTATTAAGATTTTTATAAACAGAAACTTTATTGAAAATGTTTTAAAGCAAAAAATTTTCCAAAAACAGTTTTTTTAAGCAAAGTTTAAGTTTCATTCAAAATAAGGTTTTTATAAATTTTTTCAGATTAACTATTACTATATTTTTTTAATTCAGAATAACAAATTAGTGCTGGCCCATTGTGCATAAGAAATGTTTGTTTCTTAGCCACAACACGCTGGTGCTGCCAATTTTTAAAACATTGGAAAATCATATTTTATTTAGATTCATTGAGTGTACGTGTGTGTGTGTTTGGTTAAGTGTTTTAGCTGTGTTTTCTCAAAGAATTTTTATTTATTTTTTTAACATGTTAGGAAAGCACGTTGTGCGGCAATAGTTTTTAGTATAAAGAAGAACTAAAATATTGTTTTTGGTTTTTATTGCTTTTCATGTCGTTGGGCTTTTGGGAATTTTCTTTCGGTTTTTCACGCGTAATTTTTCTGCACTTGAGTTGAAACACACATATTTATGAGTAAAAAGCAAAAACAAAAATAAAAAAATTGAAATGAAAAGAAACTAAAATCATACATAGTGAAACACAAGCGTTTTGTATCAGAGGCCAGCCAATTGTTGAACAAGTACTTTGGGCCGCTTTAGTTATCTGTTGCAACTCGCAACGAACGGTGCGGTTTCAATTTTGAAAAAAGTCTTAAAATTGA
>NDXZ01043941.1:0-19794 GCA_003055125.1 Paykullia maculata | reverse complement strand
ATGTACATCGTTTCGATATTTCTCATTTCTATTATTAACGAATACTTTAATCTAATTAGATTATCGATCATTTTGAAACTGCACAAAATGTTTTATAATTGGGGGATTCACAAGCCATTTTCAATTTTTAGGACATAGGACATATGAGTGGCTTTTGAATCCCCCAAATATGTACTAGATATATACATAAATATCCTAACATAAATTGAATATATAAAACCATTATCTACCCAGGTAGATACCATGAGTTCACATACAAAAATGTCTTCAGAGATAACAGTGCTATCTGGTGTTGTACGATAAATTTAAATATTTTTACTAATTAGAATCTATCTGGTGTTACACGATAAATTTAAGTATTTTTACTAATTAGAATTTTTTAATAAATGTTTTTTTTTTTACGAACTTTAATTTGTTTTAAAACAATTGTTTTTGGTTTTATTCTGGCTTATGTTCATTTTAAATTTCTTAGAAATTTTTATTTTTTTTATGGTGATAATGAATGAATAATAATTTTTGAAATGTAAGTTTTTGCCGACACTAGCCGAGTGGAATGCATTTTCGAAATCAGCTGCGGTTTTATAACCAACAATCGCTATTTTAAATGTTAAATGAAAATATTGTCTTTTTCATTTAAGTTTTAAAAAAACAACTAAAAATTACAACTATCAGACCAACCTACTTAGGAACGTGGAGCTGTGCGTTGACTGGGGCCTATTGGTGACGCTGAAATGACATACCTTTATAAGAGAGTTAAAGTTGTGTCATAAACAGTAACGTTAACTTAACTCTTAAACAAAATATACCCGAAAAGAAATGAAATTTCAAGTAAAAATAGCTTAAATGACATTACTTTTTAACAATAACAAAACCCAAAAAGCTGTCAATATCAGATTTTCCAGTTGCAATGCGCTGACGCCGCGCTATTTCGGTTTGCTTTATGCAATTTGTGTGGGAGAGAGAATTTTTGACAGCTAGACAACGTTTAGCGCGCAAATTAAGGGTTGACTGTAAAGCTTTTCTTATTCACAATAAAAAAAACATTGGCAGTTTTTTAAAAATTTGGACGCAGGGCCTATTTGTAACGGTCAAGGGTGATTTACATTTAGGCTTTGATAAAGAGTCTTAATTTAATTTAAATTAAGCTTTAATCGCATATATTTATTCAGGGAAAATGAAGCTTTAATTGTGTTATTCTCTAGGTCTCTTTGCTGCAGCAAAGTTAAAGTTTAATTCGTAAAATTACTAAAAATTAAACGAAACATCTCTTAAACTAAAGAACTTATCAAAAGACTTCTACAAAAGTATTGAATATTTTTTTAGAAATAGACAAATTATGGATTGTGTTAAGAATATAAAGATTAAATCAATAGTTTACTATGAATAAATATTTTTTATAGATTTTTTAAATTTTTAGGCTAAACATGTGGACTTTTGCCCCCACCCAATATACAAAAATAATACTTTGCATATGTGTGTTTGTATGTATGTATGTATGTATGTATATCTATTCCTGTAGAATGTTTTTTTTATTACAATTTAATACTTTTTTAATGGTCCATCATCACTATTATTGCTGCGTTGGTTGCTTTTCAGATGACTGTCTCTACTGCTGTTAATAATCCCACTGATGATGATGACGATGATCACGGACACGTTTAATGTTTCTGAACTATACTGAGCTAAACATACAAAAGCCACTGATAATCATCGTCAGCAGCAGCAGCAGCAACAGCAAACCACAAACGTCAGTGTTTTTTTTTGATTATTTTTTTTATTTCAAGCATATTAAACAAGTGTGTAAATGTATATTCATTATAAAACATTCATATATAAGTTCTATTAGAATTCATTACAATTATTATAATGACGGGCGATAGCAATGTTGATGATAATGATGATGATGACAATGACGTCGATGATTATTAGTGACAATCAGTTGAATGTTTCTAGTCTTAAAAATAAAATGAAAACAATTTTTTTTATATCAAACGCTATAAAAGTACATACAAATAAACCAAAATATGTATAAATATTGAAGGTATATGTATGTATTTGCAACATCTATACAGAGAGACAAAAAAGCTATAAAAAATTAGTGAAGGAGAGCGAAAAAAAGACAACAACAACAACAATAATCATGTAAACCATCAGTCATTCAAAGTTAATGGATTTTTAACACAAAAATGTGTTGTTGTCGCCAATTTTGCTGCTTTTTTTCATTTTCATTTCAGTTTTTCCGGTCATGCCAACGTCATTTTACATTTTGTCATAGAACAAAAAAAAACTTTTGTATATACATTGTAACGTTTTGATCTTAAAATGCTTTTTGTGTAAAATTCTTATGATAATTACAAAGTCTATATGATGTTTATGGCTTCAGTGCATTAATTCCACATGGCTTAATCACTGTAACATAATTGTTAAATTCTATATGAACATGTGTATGTTTGAAGTTGTTTTTTAAATCATCTACATTACATATAGGTATATGTATGTATATATGTAAAATTATTATTTTTTTTGCTTTTAGCTTAATTATGGCTCAATTTTACTGTAACTAGTTAACTAATGTCATTGGTTTAGCCGATGATATTTTATTCATTGCTCTTAGTTTAGCTAAGAGATGCAGACTTTTACACATTTAAAATATATACATCAAAACCTTTTAAAATATGCAGAGAAAACAAACAATCATTGTCATATCTAAAGATGCCTTCATAATTTGATATTACGTTTTTTATAAAAAAAATTTTTTTTTACTCAGCAAAAAATAATGCTTCCTCGGAAGCAGTTTTGTAAGGCAGAGTGCTGTTGTGCATCGCTTTCACTTCTATGAAAGATTACATGATTTTTGTATGAGATTCCTCGCGTAAAAGCACTACTTTAGAGCTTTTAAGGCTTTTAAGCTTTTGTAAATACTTTCAAAAGGCAATAAAAGATGCAGTAGATATGCACAAGTCACATTTACTGCTTCCAAATTAAGATTTTTTTCCTATTTAAGTTACTAAGAAAATATTTTGGAGCGTGCGGATTGTGCGGATTTGTCAATCACGATGTTGCAGTGGTCGGGTGAGCATCGCGCGTTCGCTATGGAGACATTTTTTAAGAATAATGATTCTTACGTAATTGCTCGCCGACAATTTTGTTAAAAGTTCGGTATTCGGCGAATACGCGATGGACCGAGTGTAAATTTAATTCGTTCGTGGGTGCAAAAATTCTGCTTCGGCTATGAATGTCCCACGGCCAGGGCCCAGTCGATCTTCAAGGACTCCCGAAAACATTGAACTGGTTGAAAGCAGTTTACGTGAAAATCTGCGACTTTCAGTGCGGAAAAAAGCAGCCTCACTGAGACTTATAAGAGCGATTATTCATGAAATTTTAAAAAAGGATCTGAATTTCCATCCTTTTAAAATTCAAATCGTTCAAGAACTGAAAGAAATTTACTTTAATTTGCGCAAACATTTTGTGAAACGATGTTGGAGCGTTTTTGCACTGTAAATCCCATTTTTTGGAGCGACGAGGCTCATTTTTACTTAAACGGTCACGTCAACAAGCAAAACTGCCGTTACTGGTCTCCAAGAACCCGCAACCCTCGATTGAAACATCGAAAACCATTGCATTGCCCCAGAGTAACTGTTTGGTGTGCCTTATCCACGCATGAGATAATTGGACCATTTTTTTTGTCAACAGTCAAAACTCAAAACTCCACGGAAGACATCTAGATGACATACTCTTTAAAAAATAAAATCCGCATTTCCATTTTATCGTTCAATTTCTTAACAAAACCTTGTGTCAATTATTACATTTTTTATTTAAGTTTGAAAATGTAAATTTGCCACATAGACACCCACCCTGTATCTTATTTCGTTGTAGAATTTTGAACAAAAGCAGATAACTAAACTGAGTTTAGCCAGCAAATACGAAAATATGATTTAAAATTAAAAATTATTCGAATTTACAGTTTATAAAGAATTTTAAAATTTAAAAAAAAAACTTCTTTCTCCGCTTTCGTAATCCCTTTTTGTCTTTTCCTTAATTAAGGCTTAAACCTTTTCCTTAAATGCATTAAAAATTTGCATAATTGTTTTTTGAAGTGAAAAAAATATTAGAGCAGTGATGACAAAACTCTTTATTTTTATTTCTTTAAATATTGAAATTTAATTTAAGAAATCAATTAAAAGTTCCTATGTAAAATTTAATAGCACTAAAGATTGATATGCTTAAATAAGTACTTTAAAAATTTTAATTTATTAAAAACGAACGATTATTCTCTAGAACTTGTTGGTTGTGGCAAGTTCTTTTAAAGTTCTACTTGTATTTATTTACTTCTGTACATGACGTACAGAATACACAAAGAGTTTCGCTTACATATTTGTATTTAAAGCAAAAGCTTAAAATAAATTTTGATGACGCCACATGCGGTTTTCTTGTTATTGCAAATGCATCAGGAAACAAGTAAACGAACTAAAAGGAAATGGATGGGAATCATACAACATCATTGTGGAATAACAGCAACCGCAGCAACACTACTACAAATATACATACATATGTACATATAAACATACATGCACCTAAACAAGAAAGCCATGCAGACAGAAGAGACCATTTCAGATTCAACTACAGGCAGTCAAGTAGTCAACCCCTTTTTTTTGCGGGCATAAAATTTTTTTTTTAATTCTGTTGTAGTACAAGATCTCTTTAGAAATTGAAAATTTTTCCATACCACTGGCAATGATATACAAACTGTTTTGCATCAATAGTTTCTGTAACATCATCCATTTGCTTTTGTTGGGGATAAAGAAAGAGAAGCCAGTCATAAGGACGAAACTTGATGACTGCTTGAGACATCGAAAGGACGAACAATGGGACATTAAAAAGTGATTTGGTATTATTCTGCAACCCTCCATATGTTTTCAAGGCATCTGCACAAATTGAATTGAACTAGTTTAACGAGTTTTTTTCTTTGGTTATTATTTCTTTATATATTTTTTTTTGTCTTGCTGACGTTATTTGTCATACACGATTTGTTGTTGTTGTTGTTCTTTTATTTTCGTACTTATTTTCAGTTGGTTTAATGGGTTTGTGTATGTTTTTTCGTGTGGGTTTCTTAATTTATATGTTTTTTTTTTAAGAAAATTCCTTAAGGATAGGTTGGCTAAACGAATAGTTTGCATTATTCTCAAAGTATCAATATGTTAACTTAGTTTTTTAATAGAAAAATATTATTAAAGTGTTTTAATTAAAGACATTGTAAAACGTGTGTTTAAATCCATTCAGTTATTTTCTCTTTACTACATTTAAACTTTGGATTTTATAGCCTTAACTTATTAAAAATTAGATTTAAAAAAACTTTTAATAGTTTCTATTACAGAATAAGTTTTTTTTTTCATTATAATATAATATGTTTTGATTAATTATAAATCTAGCCACGTACTTTGTTCAAAAACAAAATTTTTATTTGGTGTTTTTTTTAGTAACTAAAATTTAGTTTTTGCTTATTTTCGTTTTATCTCTCTTTATGTCATACGAAATATGTGTTGCTGTTGTTAGTCTCACTATTGCTGCTGCTATTTTTGTCGTCATTGTTGACCAACCCCGTTCTAAATTGTACACAGCATTTTTTCCTAAGCTTCTTTTTTAAGTGGCAATTTTTCTGTTGTTGGCATTGCATGACGCACACAATTCTTGTAAAAAAATCCATTAAAAATGTTTTTCATTTAAAAAATTTTTCCCTACCGCTTTTGTAGGCATCATCATACATATGTATCCTATTGTGAGTAAGTGTTTGTGTGTTAGAGCATGAAAATGTGCTTAAATAAAAAGTAAAAGCATTCATGTATTTATATATCCCTTGTGCGCAATTCGTTACATATGCATGATGAGTGTGAGACAGACGGACGGACTCGACCGGACGGACCGTTAGAAAGTACTACTATTATGTTTGCCTAATCTTAAATTTTATCATTAATCTATTGTTGGGTTAAATAACTATGAACAAGTAGATGCGTTTGTTTTTATCCTAAATCGTTTTATATTCCATTTGTAGTTGCAGCAACAATGCGATAAAAAGAAAATCGTGCAAAAAAAAATTTGAGTTAACATGATAATATTTTGCTACATAAGTAAGTACATATCTGCTTATGTAAATACTTTATCTTTACTTAATAACATTTTGCCACATTTTCTTAATTCCAGTAAAAATATTTTGTAAACAGAAATTTTGTTGTTGAATTACGTTTTCATCTTTTAACAAAAAAACAGAAATTTTTTTGCCCGCCCTAAAAGCGCTATTCTTGTTATTTTCTTTGTGAATTGAGGCACCTTTTCATCCTCTTTGCTACACATGTCACCAATACTACTGTAGTCTTACTGTTTTTGCCTCTAGTTGTTTACATTTGTGTCTTAAAAATAAAGCTAATGCACATTGGGACAGAATTTTATTAAGTAAAAAAAAGTCGCAATAAACGTGTTTCACCTTTGATTTGGAAGTTTTTAAAACGCCCGTAAAAATCTATTTGGATTAGCTGTGATTTAGAGAATATTGTTTAATAAATTTTTTGTTTAGCAGTTACTTGTTAGCCAATAAGGATTAAATGTAGTAAATATTCGCAAAGCCTAATTTGATTTTAAACGAAGGCTTATGGGAGATCCCAGAAGTCTGCGTTTTTAAAAATCTATCTTCAGCTTTTATTTAAAACTTTACTTACGAATTTAGCTAGAAACATTGTTACACCCACTGCTATAACATATTCGGGTACATTATTGTTATCATTTCGTTTGTGAGGCATTAAAATATGGAGCTACAAATATTTTGAGTAAAAGACAAGTATCATTAAGGTTATACTTTTATAGTAAAAGGGGAGACAGTCGCAATTTTCATCTTGAAAAATGAAAAATTTAAAATCGATATAATATAGTTCATGTCCATAACGCATATTGGTAAAAGTTTATTTCTTAGTCCCAATTTACAACACAGAAATTGAAAGGCAGATATTTTTAACTCTCTTTTGGTCTTGTCTAAACCTTTTACAAACCAAATAGAAATTATTCTTTTCCTTTTTTCGTTATTTTTTGCATTAACATTTTAATTGTTCATATTCATCATAAGATTGATATGAGAAATATAATATAAAGCAACATCAAGAAAACAGCGAAAATTGGAAAAAGTAAACAAAAAAAGTCTAATACAGATAGTCATGTCTCTCTCTACTCTACTTCTCTACTTCTTGAACCCCTCGCCAACAAACTTCGTTTGTCTGACTTTAAAATTTCTGCTTTGTAAATTGGGACTTACCATTTCTGTCTCCTTACTGATCCCATTGTGCATGTTCGACACCAATTTCTTAGCACGTAATACGGTAGTAAATATTTTTCGCTTTAAGTATTGTTGCTGTTTTGTTTTGGAATATTTATCATCATTATTATTTCATAACTAAAATCGACACCATTAAAGGTGGAAAGGGTATTATGGGTTGTGCGGAAACTAAAAGGCTTTAAAAAATATTACATATGTATTCAGCCTTAAAAACCAAAATGGTTTAGAAAGCCGAATAAGCGATTAATAATTTATTTAATAAATGTTCCCTAATTAGTTTTTATTCAAATTATTCAGTTTCAAAAACCGAATATTTCTGTTTAAAGAAACATAATTACTTAAGTGTTGACGATACACTGAACTTCCTAAGTGGTATTCGTTAGCTTTAACTATCACAAGAATCTTAAAGCTGCTTACAGAATTGCTTCTGGCTCATTCAAAACCAAAACTATCTTCTCTGTTACTGGTTGTGAATTGCGTCGTTCTTTAATTCATACTTGCAAAGGAGATTTTCATATATTGTCTTTGAACAATTTCTTTTAAAAAGTTATTCTTCGATTTCATTTTATCTATTAACTTA
Source organism: Paykullia maculata (assembly GCA_003055125.1). Lineage (NCBI taxonomy): Eukaryota > Metazoa > Arthropoda > Insecta > Diptera > Rhinophoridae > Paykullia > Paykullia maculata. The sequence goes on along the minus strand of NDXZ01043941.1, from coordinate 11,896 downwards.
TCTTTTTAAGCTGACAAGTTTTTTGTGTTATTTAAAAAAATAAGTTTTTATTTATAACGTTAATTTTTAAGTTGTAATTTACTTATTAATGAATTAAAATAAGGATCTTTATTTTCGTAAAAAAAAAGTTTTCAGATATATTTAAGACATTATATTGGAAAGAGTGTTTCAATTCGCGATCGCAATTAACAAAGTAAGTAACGTCATTGCTGTATTTATTTTATTATTGTTAAAACCAATTACGTATTTAAAATCGTTATTGCGTTTTATCTACAAAATATAACTATAATCTTGCAAAATATTTCCCTTAACCGTATGTTGTCCTTTATTTGATTTAATGGTATTATTTTTGCGTTGCGGCAACCAAAAGGTCTATCTATCTACATATGTATGTATGTATATGTATTCTACCATTCGAGAGCCTTTTATGTTGTTTATTAGATTACCTACATACATATTCTTTTATACATACTTATGTATGTATGTATGTATGTAAAAATACATATTTTCTAAGGCCTTAGATATCATAAAGAAATCTCTATAATTTTCTGTTGTGGATTTCATTAAAAAAACACAAACAGTTTCATGGTTCCTTTTTAAAATTTATTAAGAAAAAAACACATAAATCTTTTTGCCATAACAACGACTGTTTTCATTTCAAGTTGTTTTTACGAGATACAACATTTTTTTTTTCAGCTTAAGAATAATTTTCAAATAAAACAAAGAACAAACAAATACTGCTGCTGTTTTCTAATTTAATATTTACAATTACTTACTTATAAGATTAGTTTCGTGATTTAGCCAGTTCATAAAAAAGTTATAAAAAAAAACATCATTATTGTGGACTGTTTGACGTTCATACATACAAACATACGTATGTATCTATGTAAATAGAAATGTTCGTACGTACGCAAGTTGGCAAAGTTTACGGTTGTGTGAACTTTGTTTTTTCTATAATTTTGTTTAGAAAAATATTCAATTGCAAAAAAAAAATTCGATAATTTTTTTTTAACTCATCTTAGTATACTTTTAAGTAGATTAAAGCAGATAAATAATGAAAAAAGCAAATTAAGACCATGTTTTTTCTTGACTGCGTTAAGAAGATAAATTTTCTAGTAAATGCTCCACCACCCAGCAAACACAAAGTCAAAGGGTTTGAAAACGGATTAACGGATTTTCTTTGGAAATTATAAATATTTTTTCAATATTCAGTTTTAAAATAATAAAAAAAAAATTTTCTAAATGGAATTTTCTATATTTTACATCTTAAAACTTATATAAAACCTAAAACCAAATTTTTTCTTAAATGTGTTCTATAAATTATTTTAACTACAAATAAAACTTAATAAAGAGTTTTATAATTTTATTTTTACTTTTTTAATCTAAAATTAATTTGGTTACAATAAATACAGCACAAGTAAAGAAATAAGGCATTTTTTAATTAAAACAAGTAAAAGCGCTCGAAATTTTTTTAATTTTTTTTTTAAAAGGGGCCTTTTATTTATTTATTTTTTTTTTTGCTCAAAAGAAAGCTTAGAACAATTGTCTATCCAATAGGACTAACTATAGTGCAAATTTCATCCCGATCGGAACACATCGATTTCAAAAGTTGGTCCACTTGACGTGAAATGATTCGTATATATATATACCTTATCACCTGTGGTGAAGGGTATAAAAATAAGCCTTTAACTTAAGGGTATTATTATCATATTTTTATGTCATTCTGAAACGTTTGACATTTAAGAAACAATATGTTTACAAATTTCTATTAATTTGAAATAAAACCATTATGTTTGCTGGGTTATTGCACATATTTATGTACAGATGTATGTAATTATGATCTCAATAACCTTGTTAGAGAACTTAATAAAATAATCGTCTTATTTACAAAATGATGTTCTTTTAAACTTTATGACGTCTTTAAACCATTTGAGTTGTAATGACGTGCACATGTCTTTATAATAAATACGTATTTCTTTTTCAAAATTTTAATTTTATATGAAAATGAAAAATTATTTTTAATTTAAATATGTACTTACATATATGTATGTATGTATGCATTTGTACATAATGCTATATCCATTAAGACTTTAATTTGCAATTTGCTAAGACTGTATAATTTGCAGTATAAATTTATATATAAATAGGGGTAATCCCCTAATTAAAAACGGGTAATCCCGTTTTATAAAATATTTAGGTTTTCGGATATAGAAAAATCCTAAAGTCAGGGGTATTTTTTGATTTAATTCTTGGTGCTTTCAGATTGGTTTGATTCGCAATTTTTTTTACGAAATTTACCAAATTCTTTTTTTAAATATTTTTTTTTTAAATATCTTCATTAACGTAGAAATTAATCAATATTTTTGTATTTAAAGCTCGTTTGACATAAATATTATAATTTATGCAACACACCCAAAAATTTATTTATATATGTTTAAAAAACAAAAAAAATTATTTTTATTTAAGAAGAATTTCTAATTCGTTCCTTTCTTACTTATTAGAACTATTATTTAAAATAAATTTTATACTAATACAAATATTTGACTTACTTTCTTATCTAATATTACAATCGATGTATTTTTTTAATACATAGAAAACACATTTGAAGTGTGGTAACGAAACATAATCTGTAATCTTTGGTCCCTGCAACTGTCTATATGACTGCCACAACCATATTTATTTGTGTAGTAAATCTCGGACGAGTATTGGATTAATCTATGATCGTTTTCTGAGACCAAACTTAACAGTGTTTATCTTTGCGTGTAAGTAATTACTTTTGGTTCTAGCTTTAAGTCAATATATTTTTACTATAATTTTTTTTCGATTGCTCATAATAGGCAAAGCTTAAGAGCTGACTGAATTATAAACTTTTCTTAGAAATTTCTCTTAAAAAAAAAATTAGAAAACAAAATAACCAGCTAAATTGCACGCAAGGCCTTTCTTATTTATATATTCGAATATAATGTAAACATTTTCTTTACAAATGACCTTTATTTTTCTTCACAACAATATTGTTTACAAGTTTTTTCCCCCTTTCCCTTTCTTCCACGATATTGTTTGTTTCCTCTTGAAAGCCCATTAAGAAACAATTTATTAGATTAAAAGTCTATTATCCACACACGTTTTCAAATGTAGGCGTTAGAACATATGTTTCTTTTTATTCGTATGTATATGAGTATGTGCATGATACCATGTGTACCATGTGTACCATGTGTATGTGTATGCATGTAAAAATATTTAATAATTTATTTTCATTGACAAAAATTCATTTCAAATACTTCCCACAATAAAGACTAATGATTTCAAATGGGAGTGGGTGAAAACAAAATATTTATTTATCATCAAAGTTTTTTTTAAGATTTTAAATATTCCAAGTAAAATAAAAGGGAATTTAGAAATGTTTTCTTTAAATGGAATGTTATTAAAACAAACAATTTGCAATAATCTTATATAAGTGTTTAAATATTTATGAAGATAATAAAAATTTCTTGTTTATCTTTAAATAAAAATATTAAATAGAAAATAATTATTTCTTGGAAAAAAATATTTTTTTTATCTATTTTATTGTATCAATCATTCAGAACGAATAAAAAGTTTACTATTTCAAATTAAATTCGAATTTGAAATAATATTTTTTATTTGAAAATTACAAAATAAAATGAACATTTATTGAAAATTAAAAAGAACTGCTTTAAAGTTTGTTTAAAAGTTCTCTTTAATTCAACGAATTCATTTTAATTTCTTTTATTAACTAATTTATTGATCATATGCTTAAAAGAAAAATTAAGGAAAATTTGCCATTAAGGGATATTTAAGTTAAAAATTTTCAAAAAATTGTTCACATAAAATCCGGTTGCGTAAAAGACTTAATAACTGCTTAAACTGAAAAAGCGATTAAAAATTTGTAAATCTTTAATTGATAGAAATTTTGAAACAAATCAATTTTTTCACTTTTAACGAAAATCCCTTTTAATGTTTGAAAATTTTTTTTGTATCACCATTAGACGCATACAAAAATCATTTAAATAAAAATTTATAATTTAGAAATTAGAAATTAGCGGCAAATTTTAATGCGTAATTTTTAACTTTATCTTTAAATTGTTACAATCAATAACTTATCATCAATTAATCGTATACCAAATTGTATCAATCGTTCTTTAGGTAGGGTATAGGGTATTTTAACAATTATGCAAATAATTTATGGTTCCTTTAAGATAAAATCGCACATATGGATGGATGTAAACACGTTCTGGCAAACGAAATGTTAAATGTCTAAAAACATTAAAATGTTGCCGAAAGACTTCAAAATTAAATGCCTTAAGACAGCAAACGATCACAAAAAAATAACATCAGCAGCAGCAGCAGCAAAAATGTTTATTATTATGCTACAATAAACATGTGTTAATTTAAAAACATAACAACAATTACAGCAAAAACTTGAAAACATATTTGTTAATTAGACACAAATAAAAAAAAAAGCTAAAGATATAGTTGATGGATTCACAAGATGTCATAACTACAAATGTCTTGTGAATAGACCCTTATATTTCAGTGTGCTTCTTCTAAATGTAAATTTATTTGAACGAACTTTACAATTTAAAACGAAACAATCTTACAATGTCACACACTTTCTTAATCTTAATTAATCAAAAGAGTCCATTTTAACTAAAAATTAATTCTTTCGCAGCTTTGAATGTCAAAAAATTTGTTCAAAGAACTTAAATCAACAAACACAGCTGATAGACAGAGATCTAAGCTGACCACTTGTGTCGGCTGTAGTTTCGTAATTTAATTTTAGGACACCTTGTGAATTCACAATTTTTGTATGAATGGCAACAGCGATATCTTTAAACTATTGTAAAATTTTAAAAAATTATTACAATATGGTATGATAACAAATCTTGTTAATCCACCAAATGTTTTCGTAGGCGTCGTAAGGTGAATTTTCAATATTTAATCGGTTGAGGGTTCAATAGGCAAAATAATTTTTTTTTCTCGTATTTTTGGCGCCCTATGGTCAAATGAGAGTTAGAGGACCTCATATATACTTAAATATTCTTGTTTTTAATAGAAAAGAAAGTGATTTAGAGAAAAACAATATAAAATTTTAATTCCATATAATAACTTAATCTTTGTAAGTGTAATACTTTGTTACTAAATGTCATTCGTGGAGTTAAAACGTATTTGATGTGGTTGGTGTTCGTTTGTTGTTTTGGGTCTTAAGAATCAAAAAAACATTTATAAAAATTAAAAGTTATTTAAACCAAATAAGTGCCTAGTGTGTTTTTTTTTTTAATAGCAATAAGGATTTAGCACCAAATTTGAAAATAATTTAACCAAAGCTTAACATAAAACAGTTTTATAAAATCAACGAAATAATATCAAGAAATAAGGTTTAATTCAACAGATTTTACAAAAATTTTTAAATGATTTATTAAATTTATTTTCTTTAAATAGTGCTTTTATCAACTGTTTTCTATAAAAAACAGATTTTTTTGTACAAAAAAAAGAAGATGTTATTTAATTAATTAATTATATTTTTTTTAAACTTAATTAAGGTTTTCATAAATACAATTTCCAAAAATTTGCTTAAGAAATGTTTTAAGTTTGAGTATCAACTGTATTTAGGCTCGTTTATTATATCTTATTCATTCTGAAATACAAACAAACAAGCAAACAAAAAATTAAAACATGGTTACATGGATAATAAATCCATCATTTAATAAAATTTAAATATGAACTTAATAATCGAAACTTGATTTTTTTAGTGATTTTAACTAATTTTGCTAATTTTTTATTTGAGCCGGAAAGAAGTATTGTGCAATCGTAAGCTTAGGCAAAAGTATGTTCGATGGTGCCGCTTTTAAAGCAGCTGCTAATTTTTTTTTTTTTTTACAAAATTATTTCACCAAATCACAAAGTATCAAGTGTAAAGCTGTAGTCACATTAAACAAATATTTTACGTAAACGATTTTTTAATTACTTTCTTTATTTAAAAATGTATACATCTATACATAAAAAATAATTCACTCTCCTCTTAGCATCTGAAATGTCCAATCAGCGTTGCCGTTGTGACACTAAAATATCACTTTTAGCCCCTTTTCACGCTAATGGTCCTTTTTAACCCTTTGTATCATTTTAAACAAATTTATGCCACTTTTTGACCCTTTTTGAAAATAATACAAACAATACAAGAAGGATTGTCAGTAACAAATAAAATTTATTTGATGTTTTTAGCGAATATATGTACTTCAAGTTATGAATAAACTGAATCTAATTTTTTAGAGTGAAACTTCACAAATAAACCAAAATAATTTTAATTATTATTTTTACAAACTTGTTGAAAAAAGATTACTATGCCGAAAAAGAAAAAGACAAATATATAAGTCATGAAGCAGAGGCCACAATATGTGTTAATATGTTTCCAAGAAGTGATAATCAAGATTTTGAATTTTTATAAAAAATTTCTTTCACGATGTTATATCAAGAATAGATATAACAAATAAAAGACAAAATATTTTGACCCGGTTTTTATAAAGGCCAAACAAGTTATATATTATTTTAAAATTGTTTCTGAGTTCAAAGACATAATTGTCGAACCAGAAACTCTTGTCAATGAATTTAAATTACTAAAAAGTAATATAAACAGCAAACTGTATGAGGATATACATAACATAACTAACGCAGAAAAGTCTTGGTTCGAGATAGGAAATTTAAAAAATAGATTTGACAAAAATGTTTATTCAAATCTATATAAATTTGTTACACATATATTTACTTTGCCTCATAGTAGTGCTTCCGCCGAACGACTTAAAGTAAAAACTTGCGAGCCCATGCTTTCCTCTCTTAATTTGCTCGAAACGAAGCTGGTAGAATGGACTTCAAGTGAAGAATTAATTACAAAAATTTGTAAAAAGTGATATACATATGAAGTATTATAAAAAGTTTATGTAAAAGTAACTTGTTTTTTTTAATAAGACTAATATTTGAGTGGTAGTGTGCCACACTCGCCAACTGTCAAGTAGAGTCTCATGACTCCGTTTTGACATATTTGAATGTACCTGTGAATTGTTTTTATACCCTTCACCAGAGGATATATATAAGTTTGTCATTCCGTTTTTAATTTGTACAATATTCATTTGCGACCCCATAAATATATATATTCTGAATCCTTATAAATAGGGTAGTCGATTTAGCCATGTCCGTCTGTCAGTCTGTTGAAATCAACTTTTCTCACCCCCGATGTCGTACAGACACGTTATTGGTATCAAACGATCAGAAATTTTCCCGAGATGCTTGCTATTGAAAAATCACCCTTTTGCATATTAGGTGACGATATTATATTTAGAATTACTTTTATTTTATTCCTATTATTTAATTAATTATTGAAATTGTTTCTTTTTTTTATATTGAAATAAATCTTATTTTTTTTTTTGTTTCCAAAAATCTTTACCCTATTTTTCTTAAAAGTTCCTTATTTTGTTGATACTTTTTAAAATTTTCAACGCCAACCCTGTGTTCAATTTCATTAAAAAAAGGGTTAAAAAAATCCTCTTTGAACTAAGGCTACCTAATTTAGTAATTGTATCATGTTAAGAATATTTTATTAAAACTCTCTTTAACGAGTTCTCAAGAGTTCTGTTGAAATCTCAGTTAGGAGAGAAATTTCCAATATCATATTTGCAATAAGTCCTCTATTAGTTCCCGATTTATACAAACATTTTAGAAATTTTTCTAACTACATATAATTGAATTCACCATGTTAAAATTTAAACTTCATTTAATATTTTTAAAATATTTCGATAAAATCTCTAGCTTAATATCTTGATATAGATTATGGCATTATTTATTAAGAAAATCTTTTTTATAAAATATGTTTTTTTATTTTGCCTTTTTAAATGAAACACTATAACCGAATTGCTTTAGGAAAATAAATTAAATTTAAGAAAATAAAAGAATGAAGATGTTTATCAGCAAACTCTTAAACTTATTTTGCTATTCCTTTATAGTTTTTGCGGTAATATAATCTACGTTTGAATAATAATTTTTTTTAAAAAAGATACTTGGTTTAACTTAAAAAAAAAATTCAAAGAAATTTTAAAATTTTTGTAATATTTTCCTTTAACAAATTATTGAAGACAAAAAAGAAAAAACAACAGCAAAATAAATCCCACGCGAATGGTCATGAAGGCCGTTAAAAATGAAAAGAAAATGTATTTAAATTAGTTTCATTTTTTTTCTTTTTGCCTTTTTAACATTTACTGAATTGGGAATTAAGAAAGAAACGAAATGGGCTTGATAAGAATTAAATGAATGAATGAATGTTGCGACTATCCCAGGCACGTTTAAAAAAGTATGATGATTGGTTTGGTTGTATTTGTTGCTTAGTCCCAAGCTTTATGGTGTGGCACAGCTTACAAATTTGCAACAAAAAGAAAATTTCCATATAAATTTTAACTTTTTTTTTTCCTCGTTAATAATATCCTCTTGTGGTTAAGCAAAAAAGCGAAAAAAAAAACTAAATTGGTATGTATTTACTATGTAACTGTTTGAGTCAGTTGTAATGTACTTTGAAAACTTATGCAGACACAATTATATTTGACTAAAAGTTGTTGTTGTTTCATGCCATTAGATTTAAGTTAACATTAGTTTCGGTTAGCAAACGTTGCCTAAAATTAAATGCTAACAGTGTTGCTGATTTCTTTGTAATGTTTTCAAAAATGTTCAACAATGATTTGTTTGACATAACAAGAAGTTAAGTAAAAAAAAATGCTGCTTTTAATATTTCCAAGGTGTTTGGCTGCGTTCCATTTACTAGAATTTATTTTATTTTTGAAGTCGGTAGAAATTTCTATCGATTTCTATATAGTGTTTTCTGAAATAATCGAGTGTTGATAAATTGAGAATATTCTCTACCTTAACCTTTAACCGCTGTATACCACTGTATGATACAAAATCCTATTGCAGTTGGCGTTCAGACTATAACTTAATCTAGTGTGTTAGGGCCTAATTAAGTTGTTAAGTACATAAAACCCTACAAGTTCTTATACAGTATATTCTTATATATTCGGGGGATTCACAAGCGACTCATATGTCATATGTCCTAAATATGTAAAATGGTTTAAGTTACTTTTTATACTAAAAGTGTCCTAAAATAATAAGACTCCGACTGCTATGTTTATTGTGCTGTCGTAAACTATCCTTAGCCAAACAGAAGAAGCAATAACAAAGAGCTTAAACCATTTTAAATGTTTAGGATATAAGACAATATGCTATCATAAGTTTCTTGTGAATCCCTCAATTATATCCCAAGTTTTTGGTTTCTGCCTAGCCGCTGGTGTTATTATTCGCAAAGAGTATCATAGATGTTAAATAAGTTTGACTATTTTTCGGAGTAATAACTTTTTAACATACAAAATGGCTTAATTTATTAATTCAATTAATTAAGAAACGAAAACAAATAATAGGATTGATGACCAAAAAAATAATAAAAACTATTTGAAATTTAGTAAAATCATAAAATGACATAAGCAGTTTACTTGACATTGGCAACACCTAAGTTATTCATATTAAAAATGCATAAAATTCCTGCTACTATTTTATCTGGTCAGGGCTTTAAGAGGATGTAGCTTTAATAACGAGGACCACCCGTAGGCGTTTGCACTTACATACATGCTTTCCCTTAGCTAATATCAAATGTCTGCCCTGGAGTCGTCGTGATCTCATCTACATTAGTAGCGCACAGTGACAAATTTTAAATTTATGAGAAATATTTTACGACCCCCAGAAAACCAAAGGAACTGTATAGATAAAACAAACATTTATTAAGCCAAAAATAACAAAAAAAAACAAAAATTCTTTCTTTTAAGGCCGACCTAAAATTTCGCTATGTATTTAAAATCATCAAACGCGCTTATATAAATGTACTTAAAGACACACAGTTACAAACAACAACAGCACCATGTGAATTACTATGTTTGGCTTTGGCCTCACCTCATAACATATTACCTGATTGCTGGCTGGTTTGGCCTGCTAAAGACTGACATACCCATTTCCGTTAACAAATTACAAGTTTTTTTTTTCAAAGGAGTCATGCTGATTTGCCAAGTTACGCGCACGTTTACCATTCACCAGCATTTACACACACACAGTCCAACAGTTTACAAGAGATATACAATTTTAAAAAACAACTAAGAAAATACAACGAAATAGGTATTTAAAATTTTATTTGTACAGTGTGTTTATCAACCCACCCTTTAAAAGTATTTCCTTTAGTATTTTATTTATTTTTTTTCTTGTTAAAGCTGATTATTTTGATGTTTCGTTATTGCTGAGTGAAACAAAATTTGTGCAAAACATTGTACAACAACATTTAAAATACTTTTCAGACCTTGTGGTCGTAATAGGTTTATGTTTTGCTATTTATTTAGTTGTAACTTACAAAAAATAAATGTATGTATGTATGTATGTATGTTAGCATGTATTTAGTTTATAATTTCATTTATTTGCCGCACATCATATAATTTAGTAGCAACACATTTCGAGCACACACACACTCACTCTTAGGTAAAGTGTTATCAAATTTTTATTAAATGAAATCTACAGCACTAACATACCGCAAATTACCAATATGAAAGAAACTGCGCATATACAACAAGGTAGCTTGTTAGCGAAGTTTTTTAAAATTTATGGTTGTAAAACCAAGTTATATAACAAAATTAGATTAAACAAAAAAAAAATTTCATTTCAATCACACACACACGTTTAAATTTGCAAAATTTAATTTTTTTTAAACAGTAGTAACCTTTTAGTTTCCTACTTTAAAGACCTTAAGTCTTTTATTAAGTCATATACATATGTTGGTGCTTGGTTAATTTAAATTAACAAAATGCTTTTTTCTTTTAAAAATCTAAATTGACATTGGTCCCAATTAACAAAGGCAAAATTTAAAGGCAGACATTATTTCGAATATCTTCAATTGTTCATATCCATCTTAAAATTGATCTGAGAAAAATTAGCAACAAGAAGAAAACTGCGAAAATGTCTATTACAGATAGTTGTCTAATTCGTCTATCTGCCTTTCAAATTTTGCTTTGTAAATTGGAACTTATGAAGAAAATATGACATGTGATAAATGAACTTTCAAAAGTCAGCAGCAAAGTTTCACTGAACTAATAAAGCATTATGGAGAATATCAAATGAGGAGTCAAAAGCCACCCAAATAGCTAAAAAGAAGTGGAGTTGGATAGGTCACACATTGCACAGACCAAGGAATAGTATTACAAGGACAGCGCTAGAGTGGAATCCTCAAGGCAGCCGACGTCGCAGACGTCCAATGAATACTTGGCGAAGAACAGTATTAAGTGAACTACGCAAACAAAACAAAACCTTTGACGAAATTAAATCAATGTGTTATGATAAAATTAAGCATAAATCTAAATGTAGAAGCCCTATGTTTCCAAGTGGAATAAATAAAGAAAAAAAAATAAAGCATTGTTATTGTAAGGATTTCAACTTCTCCCTGGCTCATTAAGATTAGACACCTCATATAAGCTATATCACATGCAATTTGCAAAAATATGTCGTCAAAACATTCTGCAACACGACTTCGCCCTCATAGCATTAATTTTCAAAAACCTGCAGTGGCAAATCAGAGAAATAATCGTGACAATTATGCCATTTATTCATCTTTTTATAGGACAATTTTACATGAAATTCATTAATTAATCTTATAGTAAGGAACCTTATTAACTAGTTCAATCTAATCTTAACCAATTGATTGGCAACTAAAGGTTTTAAAAAAGTAATAACTATCTATATATATAAAAATAAGTTGCATTGTGTTAGTAATTGATGGGATGCGTGAACCGATTTTGTTTCTGCAAAGTTCACATGA
>NDXZ01043936.1:0-13572 GCA_003055125.1 Paykullia maculata | reverse complement strand
CAAAAAAAAAATTTTTTAAATTAAATTTGTATATTTGTACATATTGGCGATATTTTTTGCCTATTTGGCGAGGAAGCTCAAAAAAACTGGCAACACTGATCTGAAAAAATGTTCTTTAAAGTTTTTTTTCATTATATTGTCAAAATTAAAGCCTTTTTAATAATATCGTAAAAATATTTATACAAAATTTTTGTTGCTATTCTAAAAAATTTTTATTAAATTTTTATTTACGTTTTTACGAAAATAATGTAAATTTTCCATAAGCATTTTTTAATAATATCGTAAAAATTTTTCAGTGATTTTTTTCTAATATCGTAAAAAATTATATAGAAATTTTAAGGTTAATATTTTTAAAACTTATTATATAAGATCGTCAAATTTTAAAACTTTTTAATATCGTAAAATATGCATACAAAGTTTTTGCTACTAAATATATAATATCGTAAATATTTTCTATAACTAATTTCTACTAACATGAAAAAAAAAACATTTAAAAAAAAATTCTGCTAAAATTATCTAAGTAAAGACTTATAAGTTTTGTACTCTGTTTCCATGAATGTATAATTTTGGCATCTAACACTTCAAAGTACCAATCAAAGAGTATTGTTTATTAGGTCGTAGCTGATTTCGAAAACAATACCAACTTTTAAACATTTTTTCCTTCTATTTTTGTTTTTATTTTATTTCGATTTTCTATTAACATGATCCTCTTTCTCCTAATCCATTATTCCATACACATTTCTTCTTTGCAACAAGACAATATAAAAAAAAAATATCGAAAAACAATTGAACTGCAACCAGTTTTCATTATTAAATATTAATGTTTAATTTTTATTTTCTTATATGATTTATTATTAATACGAATGAAAAGTCAACTGAAGAAAGAAAGACAAATAATAGAAATAAGAAAACAACGACATTCATCATTTAATTGCCTTAATAAGTACCATCATTGTCTTCATCATTGAAAATGTTGTTAAAAAGATCCAAAAATAAGTGGTCCATTTAATAAAGTGGTGTTTACAATCAAATAGTTTTATTTAATAAATAAAAAATACTAATTTTTATATATAAATCATTTCTTAGTTTTTATTTTCTTTTTGGCAGTTACTTAACAAAATTGTAAATATTATCCCTTTGATAAGTGGACAAGTTATATTCGTTATCTTTGTGTAGTATTAAAAAAAAAATTTTTAACGTAAACTGCTGCATATAACATTAAATATGTCTCAAAGATATTTTATTTTCTTTTAAATTATTATTAATTTAAACAGCATTCAACGACTTTGCGCCATTCATTCATTTATGTATAACTCGACAACATTTTGTTGTCAGCAACATCTTTGCCAGACAATTTCCATTGCATTCGATTATGTATGTATGTATGTATATGTGTGCAAGCAGAGCTGATGTGATGAGTCAGTGGGCCTGTATGATGTATGAAGTACGTGCATTAATAAAGATGAAAGTTATTGTCTTAAATGGAGTGTGAATTATTATTATTTGTCTTAAAATGTTGTTTTAACACGAAAATGTTGTTTTACTTGCGCACATCAGCGAACTTGCGTTTAAACAATGAAACATTTATTAAAATGCTAAAATTAATTGTCATTAGTTTAAATAGCAAAATATAACTTGTAGAGTCATTATAAAAAAAAAATTTTAAAAATGTTGATATAATTTCTCCATAAACTTTCTGCAAACAAAAATTTAAAAAAACCTTCAATAAATACAGTGTTTTCCATTATGGGAATGCAGATGTAGAAATATTCATAATAATACATGATGTATGGAAAGGGCCCCTAAATTATATTTGGTATTCAATGTGATATCGTTTGATCAAGATTCAAGATAACAAATACTCGACCACATATTAAGGTATGGCAGAATGAAGGCGATGGCCTGGGTTCTTTGGCTTTGACATCATTGGTCGATTGCAAGAAAATGTGTAACAGAGTCAAATAGCCAGGGTTATATCATATACGCTTAAGATAATCAAAAAGTAACACTTTGTAAAAGCACTGGCATCTTGTGCATTTTATGTTTGTTGGCTGCATTGAAAATGCAACAAATTTGATACTATATATATACATATATGTATACATATGTAGTCAATCATACAAAGATGCTTCCCCTCATTAAAAATGTTGGACCAAATGTAGAATCCTATACTAAAAGCTCTGAAGCCCTTTAAGTCATGGTCATTAACTTTAGGGTCTTCGAAAAATTTGATTTTGTTCGAATGAAGACCCCAGCCCCTACGTACTATTTGCCAAATTTAAAGTATACGAAAGCACTTGTACACGAAATATAGAAAATTATATTAAATATTGAAATTTTTTACGATACAAGCGAAAATTTTCTTTATGAAGTTTTCCAATAAATTTTCTTTTTATTGAAAAACTCATTGAAACTTTTGAAAACCTTATCAAACTCTTAGTCAATTGATATCATAAGTCTCGTCTATTACTATTTTATTTTTTATCTTCTTTATACAAATAATCTTAACTTTACAAAACTTTACAAGTTACTTAAATAGATTCACTAAAGACATTTTAAACATTGATTTAAACACTGTAAACGATACTAGATTCAAATTATCGCTGTTTTTATTTAAAAACAATCTTAAAGAAAAACTTTTAGCCATATTTAACCTACATGTGTTTCTTTATCTTTTTCCCTAAAGTGCAAAAAACATTGTTACTGATTGTAGAGCTTTTTTTTTGTTTGTTTGTACTTTTTTTACTTAAAAAATTTTTGATTAAAATTTTTAAATATTTATCGTAGCTTAAGGAAAAGCAGCAACAAGAAGGCGCACAGACTTACATTTACACCCTGCCCCTACGATAATGGTGTTGGCAAATAGACAGACACAGTTTCATGTAAAGTGTTAAAAGTTGTTTAAACTACATTTGCATTTTGCCATTTAACGCCCTCGCTCGAAAATAAAACGTCAACAGCAACAGCAACAATAACAGTAACGCCAGTAAAGGCTATACTATTAGTATATAGCAACAAATAACATAACATGCATAAGTATATGTATGACTGTGTGGTAGAATAAATATACATATAACTAATGGTTTTCACACAACAAATTTTTATACAATTTAACGTTGACCATGCGTGACTTAGAAGAAAAATGTATATAAACAAATTTTAAATGCCAAAAGCAAATGCAGCGGAAGTTTTTGTTTGTGGTTTAAATACAATTTACCATATATGCATATGTGTATTTACATATATACTTATATGTACATATATGTAGGTATTTACATACATAAAAGTACATACGGTGTAAATAAGAGTGAGATACTGATTTTCTTTTACCGCATGTTAAACAGAGTCATTGGTCAACTTAGTCGTGCAATCCCTGCAGTTGTTCGATGAGATTACTTTTGATAGTTTATACTCGAATTCGTTTAGAATAAATTAAAATGAGGGCCGAGGTAGACTATAATGAAAGCTATTTGAACGAAAATGGATCCTCAGCTCATCTGGTATCTCCTAGAGTTCACAAGAAAGCAATTTAGACTACGATTACGGATAACTGCAGCTTTGGCAAGCAACATTGAATTCTGTGAAAGCTGTCACAATTTTACGAAGGAAGCAGCTATATCTCGGCGATAGTAGCCGAGGAGGTAGTAGCGACCCTTACAGCCAGATGTTGAAATGTACCCGATATAGTATATATTTTAACATGATTTAATTATTTTTTATTTTGTTTATAAAAAAGAGTGGGATGTTTGACATAAAAATGTTACCAATAAAATAATAAAAAATATAGTTAAAAGCACCCCACGTTTTTTTTTAAATAAAATTTATCATTTTGTTAATAACTCAAATATTATTAAAACATTATTTCAAATTATGTAATTACATACATACATACATATGTATGTATAGTAAATTGTTTCTACTTTTTAGTACGCTTTGCTAATAGTCTGTTTTTTCTGT
This sequence comes from Paykullia maculata, assembly GCA_003055125.1. NCBI lineage: Eukaryota > Metazoa > Arthropoda > Insecta > Diptera > Rhinophoridae > Paykullia > Paykullia maculata. The sequence goes on along the minus strand of NDXZ01043936.1, from coordinate 9,615 downwards.
CCTTTTCTTATTTTTTGTTTCCTTAGAAGGCAACTCTCTTTAATATAACCATATTTTTCTTCTTAACTATATTGTTTTTCATAATCGCATGAAGCTTTCTTTCTATTGTTTTATGTCGTTTTTGTAAAACAAAGAAACAAGGTATTGGTTTAAAGTTATTTATAATTTAATCAGTTTAAATTTGATCTAAATAAAAAAAAACCTATAAAAGTTTCCACTTCCCTTGTTTCAACTCTTTCTAGTTTTAGCTTTTAAAAGGCAATTTTAATAGAAGTTAATAATGAAAAGTTTAAAATGGTAAACGGTTATGGATACCTTTGTGGGCGAATTCATTTGGTAAAATAGTTAGTTATTTTCAAAGTGATTTATGCAAGGTTAAAAGTCTATACGAATTTTATTTCCCTTAATATTTCATATAATGTTTTTGCGTCTTATGGTGGGTACCATTGCCCCGATCCAACCTTATCACTAATTACCTCCAATATTAAATAATGTAGTTGTAATGAGAGTAGCTCATGCAAAGATTAAAGCTTATTTCAATTTAAAGTCATATAGGCTTTACAGATTGTAATGGTGTTGTCATTTCCTACTTTCGAAAACCCACTTTAAAGGTTCGTTTTTAATTTTTTTCAAAAAGTTTTTAAAAAGGGAAATGAGTTACAGAGTTAACCTAAAACATTAACGGCCGTATCTATAGATCTTTATATATATAGATTTATAGATTTTATAGATCTTCTTTATTTTAAGTAACATTTTCTTTTTTTAAGTCAATTTTAACTAAAATTAAGTAAATTCAATAAACTAAAATTAAGTTTTTGTCAAACTTAAATTAAGTTCAATCTTTTTTTTGAGTGTATAACGAAAAATTAGAAACTACATATACAACGCACACAACTATCTGCTCACTAGCAAGTCGACTAGGCTAAGAAGGGAGTTGGCAAAGAGTTTATTTATAATGAATTTTTAGCCGCCAACAATAAGAGTTTGATTTTAAGTTAACAGAGTTTAGCAGAATAAATAAAAAAACATTAAAAACGACACCTTTGCTAACTCCTTGCTAAGTTTTTGTTACAAATACGGCTGTAAGTTACTACATAAGTATAGATAAGTATGTATTTACTTCCTACACTTTTATAGTAAAGTATAGCAAAATTATATAAATGGAATGGCACGTCGGCCAGTAACCCCATTTCTTGACCAACACTTTTTTCTTTTGCAACACACTATCGGCCGTATCTATAACGAAAATTTAGCATGGAGTTAGCATAAGTGCCTTTTTTGTTGTATTTTTCATCCATTCTGCTAAGCTCATGTTAACTTTAAATCAAACTCTTAATATTGGCAGCTAGAAATTTTTTATAAATAAACTCTTTTCCAACTCTCTGCTTAGCCGATTCGGCGTGCAAGTGAGCAGAAAGTTGTGTGCGATGTATACATAGTTTCTAATTTTTCGTTATAGATACGGCCGTTAAGAATCAAGAACAGTTATCAGAGCTGTGGGGTCAATTTCGTACGTATGTATGTATGTTGGTGTGTATTTCTGTATATATTTCTATTGGTTTTTTGTATATTTATACTGCTTTATGTAAATAATGCAATATTGTTTTAACCCATTGCTGTAGAAGATCTTAGACAACAAAATAGAAGGGCCATTACGGCAGTGAAGTGTTTAAACGATCAAATACTGAAATAAAGTTAGAGCTCTAGACTTAACACTTTTAAGAATTTTAAAAATCAAAAGATAATTCAAGCTTAGCTTTAAAAAATCATCCCATTCAATTTGAAAATCAGTTTTTATCAGTTTAAACAAATATCAATTTACACAACTAAATCAACAGGCATTAAAAAATTTAGAAAACAATTTGTAAAAAAGATTTGATATTTCATTGTGTTAAGTTTGATAAATTTTGACCTATAAATTTGAAAATAAATTGTAGGGATGATAAACAATTTATATTTCATAACTAATGTTAAAACTTGCTTTTGTCATTGGCTGAAACAACTTTGCTACTCAACCTCAAGGGTTAACGAATCAACAAACCTTAATAAGAAAAGTGTTTATTTCTCCTTAAGGGGGGTTATAACCATATTCAGTTTTACTGAATTTGTATTATTAACTGTAAATACAAGTAATTATGATATAAACAAAAGCGATAATCAGATTAAGCTGGGCTTATATTATGGAAACTGTTTAGAATTCGGTTTTGGGCATGTTGTTTCGGAGGCGAATATTCTGAATCGGTTCGGTAGAATATTGGCTGGTGAAGGTTTACAAATTCGAAAATGGTAAATGAAGGCTGGTAACATAAGAAGGCTCTTCCCAGATTAAAATTGTCCCCGAAACTATTTGTAGTACTTCCTGTCCTGCTTAAATATCCCTGATTGTAACTCAATTTAGTAAACTTATATTAAATCCAACACAAACTAAATAAGAATTATAATGGAATCTGTATGTGATATAATTAGTGAGGCAGCATGTGGCGCCTTAAACTAAGGTTGTTCAATTCATTTTACACTAAACAAAAAAAGGAAGACAATAATAGCGAAATAACAAACGTTTTCACGCTGCAATATGATTACAGTTTTCTTAGCACAAAACCATTTTTGTCATTCAAAAAGGATTATTTTGTAAAAGCGTAGCTCTTTCGATTTAGGGCAAATTTCCTTGCCGTTAAATACCTATATCTGGTCTTAGAGAAGAAAACTTTAAGCACGCTTCTCCTGGAACATTTAAAAAAGATGTTACAGTTTGTAAAGATATAATTAATGTGATAACGAAAATATTGGTCAGATATTCCACAATATGGGTTTAGGGTATTGATAAGAAAAAAAGTTAAAAATTACATTTAATAAACACTTAAACCTTTTAACAAGCACTCAGCAGATTCTCTGCCTTCTAGCCATAGGGTGTTGTAAGGCAAAGAACTTAACATAACTTTTAATCTCTTAATTAAGAAAACAATCGTCTTAATTTGAGACTAAAATTCCTTATCGTCAATGAAAGGGTTGTTCTTATTAATTAAAGTTTTTTTTAATATTATTCATGGCATCTCTTGTCTAATCCCTTTCTAATAAATTTTACTTAAGTTAAACAAGATATCAATTATTTTCTTGTTTTATCAAAGGAATTTTCGTTTAAAGTTTTATTATTTAGGAAATATTGTTTGCCCTCGAAACCCTTTATTTTCATTCAATCGTTCCTCAAAATTTAATTTTTGATCTTAAAATTCTTTAAAGTTTGCGTAACAAAATGTCGCCAATTTCTCTCACACATACATTTTATTTCATGGTTTTTTTTCATCTTAAAGAAGTGTAGCTTAACCTAACACCCTCGTCATTAAGTTAACCCTTTCATTTCATTTTTTTAAACCATTACAACAGTAAAGAAACAGATTTATATAACAAAACACAAAAAAAAACAACGATTTACAAGAACGTTTTTACAGGAGCAAATGTATCTCTTGGGTGTTGGCTGTTGTTTTTAAGTTAAAAACATTAAGAAAATTTGTTTATTTTGGCTGGATTGCGAATGCGTGTCTTGTATTCCATGACCTTTTTTCCGCAATTGCTAAATTTAAGAAAAGCTGCTTGTTTTCTGTTTTATGTAGTTGTAAAAGGAATTTATCAAAAAATATCCCGGTTTTTTTTCTTATGCTTATTTTTGTGGTATTTATTTATGCGAATAAGAAATTTTAGTTTTTTTCTTCTTCTTCTTCTTCTTATTGTGCATTTATCATTCTTTTCCATTTAGAATTACATCTTTTGTATGCATATGGCAGTGGAATAAAGTTTAAGTGTTGTTTGCAGTTAAATTTCATCATCAACTTGCACACACTGCCTGGGATATTCTTACAATTCATGTTAAAAAATTAAAAAAAAAAACTGTTATTCCAGCTGTATGACTGACTATCGTTATTTGTTTAATTTTTTTTTATATGTATGTGAAGTACCCTACGCGTGGGTTAAAGGTGGCAATAAAATGCTGGGTCATGATTGAGGAAACGTTTCGTGTTTTTATATAAAAAAATTTCCACATTATTCTTATATTAAAAGACTTAAAATAATTCGATTATTTTCTGCAATTTTTAGTAGATTGCTAGTATTTAAACTATAAACGAATTAGTTTATAAATATCTTTACTTGTTGTAAAATTACGAAATAGGTTAATAAAAAAAATCTTTACCTTGACTAATGCATTTGGTTTTTGCTTGGTTATTACAATTTCAGTGCTCTGATATTTCTTTAGTTTGCATTTTAAAATTTGCTAGAATAAAATAAAATTTCTTGCCCAGGCTTTGCATTTAGAAGAAATTAGCTTCTTTCTTGATATTGACGATTTAAAATTGTAGGGTCTTAGAAAAATGGAAGTTAGAAATAATTCTTAAGATTAATTATCATTTGAAATGACCAAAGTTATTTTCATCTGTTTGAAGAGAAGTGAGCAATTAAGAGTTAGGGATTATTATTTGAGTAATGAAGCAATTTATGTTACCAAACGTCTCCAAATCAAATGTGATGCGCTTTAAATTTTTCTTTTAGCATAGATTGGAAATATATCAAATGACTTTGTATCGTACACATCGATACACATTCGACATTCGAAATCCGACATTCTTCTCTATCTAAGATGATCTGGGTGTTAATTAAAATATTTGCCGAACTAAGATTTATAGTCAGACGACAAATAAGGCAGCAATCGGCCAATAAAGACATAAGAGACTTTTGGCTTTTCCTATTTACTTAATGCCGAGCAAATTTCTTCTGTCTTTGTTGTATTAGTTATACCACAAAGAAATGTTCAACATATTCTCAACCCAGCAAGAAAAGCTTGCTTCCTCGGAAGCAGCTTTGTAAGGCAAAGTACAGTTGTGCACCGTTTCCACTTCTATGAAAGATAACCTGATTAGAATTTTTAAATGTTTTTTATTACGAACTTTTATTTGTTTTAAGACAATTAATTTTAGTTTTTTCTCTGGCTCAAATTTGTTTAAGAAATTTATTTTTTATTTGTGATAATGAATGAATAATAATTTTTGAAAGTAAGTTTTTGACGACACTAGCCGAGTGGAATGCATTTTCGAAACCAGCTACGGTTTTCATAATCATTACTCTTTGATCGGTGATTAGTGTTGGATGTAAATATCATCATCATCATCATCATTTAACTCCCAGTTTATTAGGAAATAGGGTATGGTGATTGCTTGTCGCCTATATTAATATCAGCTACTACTTGATGAGTGAGAACGAAATTTACTACAACAACTTTTTCCTACTTTTATTTTTATATGATTATTCTTTATCATCACTAGTTTTATCCTGCTCTAGCTATCAGTTAGATCGCATGATAGATAACATGATTTTGGGATGAGATTCCTCGCGTAGAGGCACTGCTTAAAAGCTTCTTACTGATCTTTTTGAAGAAACTGCTGAAAGCTAATAGTTTCAATAAAAGAAGCAGTGGGTATGCACTGGTCACATTTACTGCTTCCAAATTAAGATTTTTTTTTTTAGCTGAATAAACTCATGTTATTAAAATTAAACTTTTTAATTTATAAAATATTGGTGTTTTAGAAAAAACTTTGGTTTTATGGATATGTCAGCCTCTAACCTCTTTTGTCGTCATGACTTAGGGACCCTACCGTCGTTCCAGAACATTTTGAAATTCTTAAGCTGACTGTAACACAGACCAACATTTTAACCCAGCGACCAGAGCAAAAAAGTTTGGGCTGCGCTAAGTCCGAATCTTACCTCAGAATTTCTCCATTTAATAAGGTTTTCGAGATATCATTACATAAAATGTTAAGAAATTCCATCATAACAGCGCGAGTTCAAATTTTTCATAAAATTTGTTATGTTGTCTATAAGTCCTACCTTTTTGCTTTAAATTAAAGGTTTCATTGACTTTTTTCAAATTATGTTGGCCTGTGTAATCATTTATATTCTGCTTTTTTTTGTGGAACAGGAGTTATTTTGTAAAAACGATGTAGTTGGTTTGAGTAGTACAGCATCTTCAGAAAGTAACAACCTTAATACTTCCCATCCCTAAATAATAATTACAGCTTTAAAAAGGTTTCTTCAGTCATAGATCTTTAGATCGACAGCCTAATGTCAATATTTGGGGTTCAATTTGCTTTAGGTTAGATTCTCCTGTTTGTTTATTTTGCTAGAAAGAAATCTATAACAATAGTATGTCTCTATTTATGTTAAATGAGGGACTTCCATTCTAAAACCATAATTAATATTTAACAACACATCCAACACGATTTTTGAAAAAGACTCTTGTGTTATTAAGAAATTTTTTTTGGTGACCATAAGATTCTATAATATTTAAAATCCACCAGGTTTTTAACGTCAGACAAAAGACTGAAGTTATGGTCCCATTCGGCAAGTATTGGGCCACTTTCAGTGCTAACGCTGTTTGCTCTGAAAAGAATTTTTTAGGAGCCAACATAGTTAAATAAATCAAATACAAATATATTTTAAGATGTTCACAATGTTAAAGCATTTTTTGCAAACAAATGAAGCAATTAAAAATTATTATCTTTAGTAGTTACGCCTTTTTCGTAAAATATTTGACTAATGTGACCAAATCTTTAATTCCTCCTTCTAGGACCAAAAACAACGTATGTCCTTTCGGTTCCTTATTATTATAATATTTTCACTAATAATATTTTTAACGTAGGTCATTTTCACAATTCGCCTTATTCCCTATTTCACATATTTTTTTTGGATTCACAGTCGTTTTTTGTTTTGGAAAAACAAGAGTTATTTCATTTAATTCTTTATTACAGTTTTTTTTTCGGATGATGTTTATTTATCCTTGCATTTCATTTCGTTTTAATCTTTCACATTCGTTTTTCTGCTGTTTGTTTGTTTTTTGTTTTTCTACTGACTGATGGAACGTGTTTTATGTGCTTGAAATGTTGAATTACAGTGACGGTGGTGGTGTCAGGGGTGCAAGAGTTGGTGGATGGCGATGGTGGTTTGTTTGATTAAATTTTGTTGTTTGTTCTTGCATTATGGTTTGCCTGCTGATGATGATGATGACGACGTGGATCTTTTTCCGAACGAGTGTAAGTTATAAGTAAAGTAGTAGTTGCTTGTTTTTTTTTTAATAATCAGTAATAAATGTAGTTTTGCTTTGGCTTTTAACAGCCAACATACCAACAATCAAGAGCATCATTATAGAAAGGCTGTTGTATGGGCAACACATCATCTTCGGCATTGTCAGCCATAAAATAAATGATGTACTAAAATTCAAATTAACTTCCACTCTTTATGCAAAAATATGAATATGAATTGGTTGGTTGTTGTTGCTGCTGTTGCTGTTGCTCTGAATGGATGTTAATTAATACTTAAAGACCCAGTTATGTTTTGTATTTATTCATTCATTTATTTATTTGTTTCTTTTCTTTATTAACACATTATTTGTTCAATTGGTTTGGAGTCTGTCTGGAATCTTAGATCATAATTTGTTTAATGATTTTTTATATTTTTATTTACATTATTATGGTTTGTCATTTAATGAATATGTATGTATGTATGTATGTATCTTCATTAATTATTTATTTTTAACCATAAAAAAATTAGAGAAAACAAATAACAATTTGCAAAAATTATCTCCCTAATAGATTATAAATGACTTTCAATATATTAAAAGGGGTATAATAATACCAAAATCATTGCGCAAGTAAATACACTTAAATATTTTTATTTAACAATATTTCTCTAGAGAATGAAAAATATATGTTTTTAAATTTGCTATAACCTTGTTTCGTATTCCGTTTATTTTTTTTTCTTTTATTAAGCCACAGCAAATTATTAAAGATTTATCTTCTGTATACCGTAAAATATTTGTTTAATACGGACTTAAAATTTGTCATAAATCACATGATATAATATGCGAACAAATAAGTTGTATAATGCTGTGAAACAATTCTGACAAACAACCTTGAATTTCAAAAATTGCATAAAAAAGTATTAGCAAATAGGAAAGTACAATCGATCAAGTTCGACCTGATGAAACCCTTGATCAGTAAAGGTGGTTTGTTAAATATTAGAGCTAAAGTTAGTTACAGATCGATCACAAAAATATCCAGAGAAATTATTTTTATTAAAATAAAACTTAATTGTGCCCTACACAAAGATATAAAATCGGTATTCTACGATCTAATAGAGATTGATGAATGTTAATGCCATTTATGGAAATCAGATAATCTTTACAAAACGTAAAGATTTAGCAAAGACCCGGTTAGTTTTAAAACCCGTTTCAAAAAACATTTACAACAGTTCTCTCGTTCAGAAAAAAAAAACAAATCATATAAAAAAATCAAAGCAGCACGTGAGAGTTTTAGTAAAAGTACAGGAATATTATTAAGACAGCGTTAAAAAAAATTACAAATTTTCCAAAACTTTTTTCAGCAGATACTCGAAGCATATCAGCCTCTTAATGCTAACAAAGTTCTAAAGTTGTAAGAGAATATGTAGCATAGATTATTGGATGGTGGATACTGAATTTCCAGCCAAACCACTCTAACCGTAGCGTACATTTTCATTATCGTCAAAATTATCACATTTGGGCTTCAGACACCGGTCATTTCCCCGGTGGGGCTAAATTTCTTCTAAGCAAAAAAGCAAACAAATTTTCTAGGGGGGTTAAGTCTCCCAAGATCGGTCTATCTACGCCGGTTGCTTCAGAAAATCCACATGTGATTGTTAATAACTAAATGCATCCACAATGTGTCACTGTTTGGAGCGATTTATTGGCTGGACGCAGCATTACACAGAACTCCTTCGACAGTTAGGCTGTTCAAACAAGAAGTGTTGCTGTTACGCGATACTGCGACATAATAACATCCGGTATCCCATAAAATAGTTCAATTACTGTGAGATATTTTCTGGTTGTGTACTTCAATTATCCTTTCATTAAAGAAAAAAATCGACGCTGCATTTACGAAATTTAGCTACATTTATGCAATATGATCATGCAAAAATATGACAAAGGCCTGCGTTTGTGTCAGCAAGAGCGCATAGGACATTTGTTGCTGCGCTTCTCCATACATAACTTTATTTTAAGGACCATAACATACATACGTACATATCTGTGCCATTAATATCAGTCATATGTTACTTCTTGTTTTCCAGTTTCTAATTAAATCAAGCAACGCCATGCGTGCGGTGGTCTACCCCTGCTATAGCTACCCAGGGGGAATCTATTCTATAAAATTTCCTGCTGTAAGACATGACCAACTACTGTTTTGTTTAATTTTTCTTTTTTTATTAGCGTTGGCTTTGTCTCTCTCTATAGGTTTTAATTTTATATTGCGTAAGGGATTCTCTGCAAATAATGGAACAGTGACTGCATTCCAATATTTTCGCACATGGAGAAATACGGATTTAATGCAAATATTATTTTCTTCTTAATAAAAATAAAATTACAGAATATATTTTTTTTAAATAAAATTACAGTCAAACGTTTTTTTTAATAAAGTCATATTTAAAATCCGGTTTTCAAAAAAAAAAAAATGCTTTATTGATGACATAACTCAAAAAAACTAGTTTTGCAGATAATCAGTTTAAAGTTTTCAATTTCAGTGGAAATATTAAAACGTTTTC
>NDXZ01043926.1:0-13488 GCA_003055125.1 Paykullia maculata | reverse complement strand
ATTGGAGCGCAACAAAGAGTTCAACGACATTTTCAAAAAATTTTGCCTTTTCCTTCTTTCTACACATAATTTTTCTAATTTATAACAATATTTAAGAACAAGGTTAGAGCAACAAAAGCATAAACACCCTTAAGGGCTTATCCTTCAAATTTTACATAAAAATTACACACCTCAGCTGTTTACTAAATATAAAGAAATATGTTCGCGTATATGTCTGTCTAACTGCAAGGTCAGTTTAATATAAAACATAAAATAGCTCTATTAGTAGTGATATTTATTTGCCTCAAAAGAAAAAAAAACAATATTCTTTAAGAAAATTTTCTTAATATTTTTATAGCTTTTTAATGCTCTTTTGCAGGTTTTTTTTTTTGTGTAAAATCTTAATGAATTGAAGGTTAAAGTCTAATATTTAGACTGCAAAAGATTTCAAAAATTTCTTTTAATATAAAACAATTTCTATTTAATATTTTATAAGTTAATTCCCCAAAAACAAAGAAAAAAACAAAATTTAATTATTTTGTTGGTTTATTTACTTTGGGGAATTTTTTTTGTTCATGATCATATTATCTCTAGCACTCATCTCATCTTTTGTCTATATGATTTATTAAGAAAACCACTGAAATTTAGTGCACAATTCATTAAAATGACCGATAATAAAATTTATAAAAAAAAAAATAATTTTCTAAGATATTTCCAAGATATTAAAAAACAAAACAAAAAAATATTATTTGGAAAAAAACTAGAGAAAATTTCAAGGTTAGTTTTGAAAATAATAATAAAAATTTATAAAAAAAAACGCACAGAATTAAAAATGCAAATTTTTAAAATTTATATTATTGCACCGAATATTTTTAAACATTTAAATAAATACATTGAAAATATTTTTGGAAATAACCATGTTTAACTTAACACTTTAGATAACTTGTGGTTAAAAAATACTAAATACCTTAATGTCAGCTTAGAGCAGGAAATTTTAACAAAATAAACTAAACCAAGCAAAAAAATGTGTCCTTACGTTGTTCTTGGTGAAAATAGAACGTTGTTGCTCCTTCGCTTGTTAAAACGTTGTGGCTCATTCGCTTTTATCCTAATCCCTCGTAAACCAAACACATTAAAGACAGCAGGCTAACGACCATAATCTTAGTTTAACAAAAGAAAAACGATTTACTTATCCCTAAAATAACCTTTAAAACAGCTAGAGAAATTTCCCGAAAAGAGGTTTTCATCGTTAATATTTGATTGACGTTATTAGCCTAACGGAAACTTCGAGAAACTTTCAGAGACAAAGCCAGGAATTAATGTTTCTGTTACAAGTTTGTATGGTTATATATTTAAGGCCAGGGCACATAGAGACCGTCATACGTTATCCGTCGTCATTTTCAACTGTAATTAACGTGATAACGAAAAATGCTGACACAATAAATACTTTGTGTCAGCTAATAGATGTCAAACTACTTTACGTACGTTAAAAGTTTTTACGTACGTAAAAACTTTACTACTTTGCCTTAAACATGTATTTTAACTCAGTTGTCAGTTGAAAATGACGACGGCTAACTTATGACGGACTCGTTTAGCTCAAAATATACATACAATTGCACGTTCTTAGTAGGAACGAGAGAGATATGCTTTAAATTTTTAAAGTGTTTACTTTTTACCGTTTTACTGTTGTTTTTGTAAAATTCAGTACGAGTTGAATTGCAAAAAAAGTTCTCCTAAATGTTTTTTTTTTTCAAAAAAAAATCTAAATTAAAAACAACTAAACACCCCTATTCTTACTTTTCTGAATTTCATAAAAATTTTCACCATCTGTCTAATTATACAAATGTATCTTCAATAACTTTCAAAATAAAAATTAATTTGTTTTTCCCAACAAAACTAAATTTAAACATGTTTTCATTAATATTATTATTATTTAAACATTTTATTGGCAAAACACAAAATAAACAAATCAGATTTATTATTACAAAAAGTTTTTATCTATTTTCGATGTGGTCTTTCTAATTATAAATATTGTTATTGTTTATTGGATTTTATATTCAGTTGTTTTGTTGTGTTTTTTTATTTATAAATAAATCCAAATGGCATTTTGTAAATACCCTTTTGACCGAGATTGTGGCGTTTTTGTTGTTTTTTGCATTAATATTTAGATTTTATTATTGATTTTGATTAGTTACAATAAAATTTAAATTAAACTATATTTTAGTTTGAAAATATTAGTAGAAGAGAATCTAAAAAAGCTAATTGCAGCCTCTTTTTTGTATATATTTAATATTACATCAATTTTTGTATCCCCTTAGAGTTTTAAATTATATCAAGTGCAATTAAGTTGTGCAAATTACATTGATATCTATATAGATTTTGTTATGATTTATGAGTTCTCATAAAGTTTTAATAAAACTATACATTTTAGTTTGATAATAATATAAAAAGAGAAGAAACTAAAAAATAGATGCCGCCTTTTTCCTGTATATAATATTAGATAAAATTTTGCATACTCTTAGGTAGTTTTATATCAAGTGCAATTCAATTATACATATTGCAAAAGTGCTTTTGTATAAAAATACTACTACACTAATTGAATTTAAAAGAAAAAAGGTAAATCAAATGTGGAGCGATGGTTTTCATACAGTGTCTTGAAATTAAGCACCTCGATTTAAAAAAAAACAAATGTTTTTACGTGTTTACTTATTAAAAAAGTCTTTGATTAAATAAAATTTGCTAAAATTTTGGGTTTAAACTTATAAGAGCTTTATTAGCAGGTACAAGAAATGTCCTAAGTATATTAATGGTCGACTGAAAGTATGCCTTTCTTAATGTTTCTTTAAAGTATTTTATTTCTGTATTAAGAAACCCGGAAATTTAAGGATTCTCTGATATCAAATTAAAGGTTTTTTTGGACCTACCCAAAAATTTATGAAATGTTTTATGTTATGATTTTGCTTTAAATATCATAACCTTACCATTATTAAAATAGTATGCCTTTTACTTATATCGTCATATCAAACTATTGTTAGGGCACAGCATAAACCTTAGAGTCTTACTATTTCTTGTCATGTTTATTAAATATATCTTTTGCTTTTTCACTCTTTTCAGGTCCATGAAAAAGAAGGTGCTGCTCTAGCGGCTGCCCACTCGATTGGCTTCTGTGAAGTTTCGGTAGCCGAATACACACCTACTCTCTACAAAGCATTCGAAAAGTTAATAATCGATTCCAAGGCCAGGCCTCAGAAACAGAATCGCAAATTTTCCGTTAGCAAAATGTTGGGCACACTCATCGGCAACAGTAGTTTCAATCAAAAAACCATGGCCATAAATCAAGGCACTGTAGTGCCATGTCACAAAGGAGAGTTGCACAAATCACGGGTATTAAAGAGACGCCAAGGTTTTACGGCCGCAACAAGTCTGTGACCAGCAGCAACTAATGATGGCTGGCAAATAAATTAAAACTTAAACCAAAAATGTTTTTTAAAGCTGCAAAGCAAAACAGGACAAAACCAAAACAAATAAGGATTAAAACAGGAGATTTTTTTAATGTAACAATATTTAACTTATAAACAAGCCGTAATTGATTTTGTAATTATGGCTTCTTCTTAATGAAAAACCAAAAAAAATATAAATTAGCATTACTTATTAGCAGTAAGATAAATATAAAAATTTAAAATTTTATATTTAAAAGATATTTAGAAGACAATTAAGGAATTGAGCTGAAAAGAAATAGATTTTTTTTGTAATTGTAAGAAAACCGAAAAAATTTAATGAAGAAATAACAACTAACAAGTACTTGGTACTTACATTAAATAATAATATTTTGCTAATTTATCGAAGTTTTAAGGCAAATTAATTTAACTCTACTCATATTTAAGATATTTTGTTTAAGTTAAACTTAAAAATTATATATTAATTTAAGGGAAAGATAATGTTTTTGTTTTCTAAGTTTTTATTAGAAAATTGGAGAATATTTTTTTACCTAAAATCTTAAACTAAAAACAAAAAGTTAAAAAATAATTAATTTGTATTTAAATGGAATTTTGAATGAAGCACACAAAAAGTTACCAGAAAAATGTAGGCCATAGTTTTAAAGTATTTTTGTTAAATGTCAAAACTTAAGCAAGAACAAAAAAACAACAAAAAACTATAAAGAAAACACATTCCGTCTATAAATGTAATAAATGTTAAAGCAATAGTTGTTGTAAATACCATTATCCCCTAGACCCCAGAAACCAAAACCTTTTTAAAAATGCTTAACTAAACAAAAAACCAATGCAAAGCCTTTAACAGTTCGAAATTTCATTTGAAAACAAATTGAAAATTTGTTGCTTTTTCAATAACTGAGATTTTGTATTTTTTGTGGACCAAAAATATTTCAAAATTTTTACCAAAAGAAAAAAATAAACAAAAAATACAAAATGTAAAGAACTGTGATATAAAAGGTTAATTTAAAATAATAAATTTCAAAAATAAAAAAAAACAAAAATATTTAAGGGTAAAGTTCTAGAAAACTGGCCCTTAAAATAGGGACTAAACATTTGTTAAGTTTAAAAATATTTGTTTTAGAATAAAATAAAAACTAGAAAACTATAGAGGAACAAAATAATTTTTTTTTGAATAAAATTGGTACAAACTTTAAATTTTCTAGCAAATATTTTTTAACTTAATATGATTTTAACGCCTCTTAAAAAAAAAAAGAAAAATTCAGAGCAACTAATATTATTAAATTTAAAAACGACTAACAAATCGCTTAAACCATTTGTTTAGAGCCATAAGAAATTGTAATAATTATTTGTTTTATAATTATTATTTTAATTTTTCTTTCATTTTAATTCTCTTTTAAATTCATTTATATTTTTATGTTTCTTTAATTTCCTTTTAAGCTCTAAAAATATAAATGCTTTAAAAATAAACGAATTTGATTTTCAATTTAAGTATTGAAACACAAAAATACTTAAATTTTGATAATTCAAATATTTTTGTTAACGACTTATCTATCATCCCCCCTAAAAAACAAAGCAGTAACTTGGTTTTCCATTTTTTAAAATATTAAACTTTAAGGAAAACTTTTTTAAAAGTTTTACTGTTAAAAACAATATATTAAAAATTTTAAAAATTTAATTGAAAACAAATTCTTGCAGCATTTATATTTAAAACTTTACTTCTTTCTTTAATTATTTTCTTCTTCTCTATTATTTCTTGATTATTTGTTAAAATTTATTGTTAATTTTGTTAAAATTTTTACAACTGTATTGAACTCTAAGTCAAAAAGAAAAAATAATTCTACTATTAAAACAATTCGTAAAAAATATATATTAAATAAATTTCTTAAGGAAATTTTATTTGAATAAATGTTAAAAAAAATGTTGTTTTATTTGAAATTTCACTGGAATAAAAACTATGAAATCTGCATACGATTTTGATGATGTATGATAACGAACTGTAACAAGACATAAAAATAAAAAAAGATCTTTAACCATTTAAGAATATTGAACAGCGAGGAGAAAGAATATCTTAAATGTGGATGTTTTGGTGTTGTTAACTATTTTATATATCAACGACATCTCAAGCATCGCGACCAGTGCTGACCCTAGAAGCAGAAAAATATCCTTGCCGGCAGATCTTAATTCTCCAGATAAAAGGGCAGCATAATCTGCCAATATGTTTCCCATGATTTTATCATCCTCTAGGCCAGTAATTCTCAACCACTGTGCCGCGGCACTTTAGTGTGCCGCCAAATTTTATTTGCATTAATAAGTACATACATACATACGAGTACATATACATAAAAATATATTTGTCTTAAAGGTGGAAGCACATCAACAAGAAAAGTGTGCCGCAACAAAAAAAAAGGTTGAGGATCACTTTCTTGTTCATAATTCATTTTGTTCAGCATGTAATAATTACATCGATACCGTTTTCTGATCACTTCGCATAGGTTTCTTAAATCGGCTATGTTCATTTACAAAGCATCTCTGCTTCTAATATCTTGTTGCCTACAGTATTTGTTAGTCAATAACTACAGTCATCTGTAATAGTTCCAGTATTGGAAAATAGAGATTCTTTCAAAGTACATTACAGAGCCAAATACGAAGTAGAGACAATAATCTATTTAATGAATAAAAATAACCCTTTTTTGGAAATAGTTTAAACGCAAACCTTTTGTAAAAGGATAATGTACTAATGGAAAAATCAGATTTTTAAACCTTTCACCTAAGGTGACATGGTAGTATATAAAGTATATATATTCTGAATCCTTATAGATAAGGAAGTCGATTTAACCATGTCCGTCAACAATTAACTTTTATCAGCCCCCCGATGTCGTACGGACCCGTTACTGCTATCAAACAATCAGAAATTTCCCGAGATTCCCGATGTTATTGAAAATCACCAAAATCCGACAATTAACGAGATATAAGAAAAAAAAATTTTTTTACACAAAAATTATTATATTTGTGTGTAAATTAGGAAATTTGAAAGAAATTTACTAATTGACCCAGAATAAGCAAAGATATGGGCGAAAAACCTATATGGACTAAAATTGATATCATAAAAAAATCATGTTTTCTAAGAATTTAAATACTTTTCGGACATGTAAATACATATGTATGTATGCAAGTATACATACACACATAGATACATACACAAATACATGTAGTGAAGAGTATATAAGATTTGACACAGCCGAAAGAGGCGCTTTTACTTGTTTTATTTCAAATTCAAAAATTCGTTGAGATTTTTGTCCACCAATTTTACGTACTGTTTAGAAAAGTCAATATTTAATAATCGTATAATAAATAATATTCTATTTCAAGGAAGTTGTTTAAGTTCTGCTTTTCTTCAACATTTATACCAAAGAACTAATTTCCTAACTAAGTTTAAATTTGCTGACGACGTCATCATAATCTCACTTTATATAGACTTTCAAACTGCTTCACCTAATTTTTAATCAAAATTTAAAAGATTTAACTTGGTATAAAATACCCTTTAATTTTTTTTTCAAAATGGTAAGCGGAGTGGCCAAAGGCCACATTAAATTAAAAATAATCTTTCGTTAAAAGGAACATTACGGTGATATTATTACTTTATGTCCAAATTCACTAAATTAAGATCATAATGGTTACTATTCTACTGTAGAATTTCTACAATTGCTCTTAAAATCTTCACAGATTCTTGGTTATGTCATAACCTTAATATGCTTTTTCATTATTAGTCATACGCCCTCGACAAGAAAACAAGAAAATTATTACACATTAAAATCAAATCTTATAAAAAGTCTTTTCCAACACAAATAAATTATTGATCAATCTGTATTAAGTCATCTAAGCAGGAGAACAATATCTTGCCTTAAAAATAATAACTTAAGCTCAAACTGCAAAGCCCGTCACAAAATGTAACTTTTGAATGTTTCTAGTAAATTTTGAAAAAAAATTTGGCTGCCTTTGTAGATGTAGTTTGTAAAAATTAGTGATAAATTTACCCTGCCGTATTTGCTTTATAGAAATGAATATGGTCACCACAAAAGTCCCTATAAAAATCTACTCAGAATGGCAACGCTGCTTACAAAACAACTAAAGAGTAAAATGTGCACAATGGGCTGCAGGCGCTGTTTTTTTGATCTGTTGTCCCTTTTTGTGTCTTGTGATCTGATTTATGTGCCGCTAGTCTAGTTCTTAATTTAGATTTTGTTGTTCCAATATATATTTCATCACATACATTGGAGCCATTACCATTGTGTGGTATTTTATATATGACATTGGATTTGTCTAGTAAACTCAATTTTATCTTAGTGTTTGAAAAAAGCATATTCAACGTTTTGTCAGTTTTTAGTGCAATGTTTACCTTTTGTTTGTCAAATATATCTGAATGGGTAATTCTTTCAGAGAACCCAGAAATATGTGTCATTGATTTAAATATTTTTTCATCAGAATTTTTAACAATTGTTTCATATAAGTTTCTTTTAGCATTATTTATAAGACTGGTCGGCATATTGTGTGAGAAACTATTTTTCTGCAACACTGTTCTAATTTTATTGATATTTTCTTTATCGTATTATTCGAAGTACCCTTTTTATAAAATTTGTCGCCGTATTTATTTTCACTAGATTGATAAGAGTGATAATTTATAATGCGTCCTGAGGCAGTTGGTTTTTGGTACCAGTCTATTGTTATTGTGTTATCTTGTCGTATTATTAGTGCGTCTAAATATGGTAATTTTTCATTATCCTCCAGCTCCTTAGTGAATTGTGTTTCTTCCACTTTATTTCTTTTTGTTATGCAAAATAGGTCATCTACATATTTAGTCATGTCGTTTGTACACAAAAACATTTGTATTTGCATTGTCATCTATAAATTATCATTCATTTTTAAATTTCAAGGTTACAAATTCTATAAACTCGTGTCTCTTTATGTTAAACTCTCTATGCAAACGTGATTAGTAATTGTCATTATTTTTTAAATTCCATGAACAATTTGGCACGAGTCACGCTTTTCCAAAAATGTGACAACGCATCGTTGCGCCAGCATTAAGTTAATAAATAACGTATAATAAAAGCGTTTTAATGTGGTGAGAAAAAGATCTGAAACATACTTTTATTGGAGTAAAAGTGTTTAATGTGATAAAACGTTAATAATGCCAAAACAGTCCTACGCCTTTTGTTCAATTGAATGTCATGTTTAAAAACTACTTCCATCCTTTCATCTCGCCTACGCCAGGTTTAGTTGCAGGCAAAATATTAATTTCTAAATGTGCAAAGTAATTTCCATGAAAATTTCTGTAGTTTTTTATTCCCCCAGGGGGTGTGTAAAACCAATAAATATAGGAATATTTGCACATGATTCTTTTGTGTTGTTTGTATCGAAGCTTTTGATACAAATATTTACTAGAATAATCTGTTTCATAATTTCTCCATACACATTTCAATAATGGGATTTAGGTATGTATTAGAATTGTTGTGCATCTATTTTTCCCAACGGCTTGCAAATGTGACATTTGTCAAAAAACAATAAAAAGTAAACTAATCAACTGTGTAACTTTTTTTTAAATACCATGTTTTAACAACTAATTATAGGATAAAGAAAGAAAAGGAAATCTTTAAAAGTGACAAAAAAAAGCAATAGAAAAAGAAGAGATGCAACATTTTTCTATGTAATAAATATTTTTGCAATAATATTTTTAGCGATTAAAATTTTTTTTAAACATTTTTAATGCGATTAATTTTTTTCTAAGCGAATAAAATGTTTAGACTATTTTTTTTTAATAGAAATTTTACTAAGGAATTGAGTTTTCTGTTAAAATTTTTTTAAGGCAAAAACATTTCCAATATTTTCTATTTTTATAAATTTTTAACGAATTTCTTAAACTTGGAATATTTATATATATATATATATTCCCGTCGTTCCTACAAGGAGCATAGGGCCGTAGAATATTTAAATGCGATTAATTTTTAAATTTTTGAAAATTTTATATTTATATTATATGTATTTTACTAGCTTATAACCCGCTACTTCATTAGCGCATTTTCCAATATTTATTTAACATTCAAATTCTGTTGGAAAAGTAGTTTTTTTTCTACTTATATGATTTCTATCCATCTATCTATCTTAATTAAAGTCCATAGGCCCTAATTTTACGTTTCTAGACTCATAAACTCATAAAATTAAAAAAAAGTACCCTTAAAGTTAAAAAAAGTACCCTTTTTCCTCCTATTTGAATTCCCATCTTTTTTAGGATCAATCGGCCCTAATTTCACATTTCTTGACTCATCAAGTAAAAAAAATTTAAAAATACCCTAAAACTTGTAAAGATAATATTTTGCCGCCATATGTGATTTTCTATCTCAATAAGGATTAATAGGCCCTAACTACCCTTTCTTACCCCCTAAATATTTCAATTTCCAAGAATCCCTTCTTAGTGGGCTTACACATTGGTTGGTGAGCGCACAGAACCAATTTTATTTCTCTAACTTTATGCGTTTGTGCTGTACGATAACAAATCAGTCAGTCAGTCAATCATCAACGTTGATCTTTTGCACATTTGGATGAAAAGTGGGCGTGGCATCCAAAATTTTCTGAAAAATTGTAGCCTATTGTTACTTTGAGACAATCAGTAACATGTTGTAAAAATTTAAAAAAATCAGTTCAACGGTGTGGCCAGCTATAAAATACAAGCATACAAACATACATACAAAAAATTTGTTTCATCTTTATATATATATTTATTTTTTTATTTTTTTAGAAATTTTTTTATAAACATTTTTTCTAAAGAGAATTTTCGTTGCATTATCGTTTTTTTCAGCAAAATTTCATATACATTTCTTATTTTAAGATAATTTTTATGGACTTTTGAGTTATAAACAGCCAACAACAAAATTTCTTTTTATGGAAAATAATGTTAAATTTTTTTTTAATAGAAAATTTTAAAGAATTTTTTTTCTTTTAAAAAACATCAATTTTGTTTTTATTTTATAAACAACTTAGAATACAATTTCTTTTCAAAGAAAAGTTTTAATAAATTTTCAATTAGCAAACATTTTTCTGAAAACTTTGCAAAAAAAAATTTAAATTTAAGGAATTCATTCAGGAGGGGAAAACCTAAAGAATTCATTATTTTCAAGAAGAAACAATATAATAAATTTTAAACTGAATTAACACTAAATTTTAATAGAAAATAAAAAATATTGAATTAAAATATAAAAAACCCTAAATTAAGATTTCGCTGAATATAAGGACTATTTTTATACCCATCACACATGTGGTAAGGTATAGGTTTGTCATTCCGTTTGTAATTTCTACAATATTCATTTGCGATCCTAAAAAGTATATATGTATATTCTGGATCCTTATTGATAGGGAAGTCGATTTAGCCATTTCCGTCTGTCCGTGTGTATGTTAAAATCGAGTTTGAGTTGCATGGAAATACTTTCGAGAAAATTTATATTGAAAACTGGCATGACCAAAACATATGCATCACTGATAAACAAACACTATTTTACATTTAAAAATAAAGGAACACCACACATGTTTACGTTATCAAATAATTTAGAAGAATTTTTCATTTTTTACTGTTTTAAAAAGCTATTTTCAACACTAAACACTTTATTTTATATTTTTATTTTTTCTAAAATTGAATTTTTTTTATATGTAAACAAAAACCAGCTGATAATTTTATTCGTGCACAAACTTACCCAAAGGAAAAGTGTGTGCATCTTTGAGCATGAAGAGAAATAAAATTACTCTCTCATAAGCGCTTCTCATGCACATTTTTTGTTATCTGAAACGTTTTTTGGGTAAGTTTGTGCTACTTTGTGCAAGTTTAGGCATCTTTGTGCATCATCTGGAACACACTTAAATTTGAAAAAAATTCTACCATTTGGCCACACATGGTGAATAGTATATAAGATTTGGCCCAGGCAAATATAGCGCTCTTACTTGTTTTTAATCTCCTTAATATAGAAAATTGTAAACCTTATTTTAAGGAACATTTTTTAAAAAAATTCTTTTTCAAAAAAAATTTTCATTTTAAGCCCCTTTTTTACTAAGAATTCTTTTTTAACATACAGAAAATCTTAAAAAATCTTTAGTAAATTGAAATAAAATATTTAATAATCAATTGCAAAAAATTTAAAAAATAAATAGAGTAAATCAATAAATAAATAACTAAATGTGTAATAAATATTGTGGAATTTGTAAAACACTTTTGTGTCCAATTAAAACGTGATTATTTTAGAATAACAATATTTAGTTTAAATGTACATAAGGAAATGACGTGTTTTTACAATTTTTTATTTTTTTTATTTTTTTTAATTCTTAATCTGTTTACACTCTGTTTATGACACAATTTCATTCAATTCCTGTTCCTATTTAAACAGGATTTTTCAATACTTATCAATATTATTATTATTGTTATACAAATAAACATGGTTTAATTAAAAATGTCTAAGCTTTTTATAATTTTTCATTGTAGTCTTTCAGTGGTAGACAATTAACCAACGAAACCTACACAACGTATGAAAGATTTCATTAATCACAGTTTAAAACAAATTACTTAACAAGTATACGCAGAGGGGTGCGAAATTATGTTATGGCAAAATAATACAATCAAAGTATGGAAAAAATACCTCAAAAAAGTTATTTATTTTTGATTCTTATATTTGTCATTCAATAAAAAGAAAAACATCCTCTTTAACAACAAATAGAAAAAATGTGTTTAAAACTGTTTTGTTTGCAGATACAAAATAAATTTTAAAAATAAATCAATTTTAATAGAGGAACTTTTATATACTTTAATGGCTAAAAAAAACAAATCTATAGGCTTTTAAGCACTGTACACTGTCCGTTTGAGTTCTTTTAGTTTAAACTAATTATATTTAAATTATAAGCTAAATACAAGCATTTATTTGATTATTTAAAAACATTTAAAAAATGTTTTTACATTCCTTTTGTGGTTATATTTTTTATTACTTCTAAAAAAGGCAGAAAAATCGTATAAAATTAATTTTAAAAAGATAATTAAAGTAACGTTTTCCTGTCTGTTAATTTAAGTGTAAAATTTACAAACTACTTCAAAGGGATTTTAATCGCTGCAGTGAACTTAATTATTTAATTTAAAAAAATTCTATAAAACTTTATTTAAACAAAAGTTATTCCTAATTTAAAGCAGGTGTAATAGTTTATGCATTATACTATTGATAAAGAGTGTTTTTATAGAGGTATAAAACTTTAAGTTCGCAACACTTTTTTAACTGGCGGCCGTTTTGCCAGCTGTCAAGTGATTTATGTTAAGTTTGTTTAGGGATTTCAACATGAATAGACTGACGCCTGAACAACGCTTCCAAATTGTGCAAATTTATTTTGAAAATCATGGTTCTGTTCGAAATGTTTTAGAAGCAAATTTTGTTTAGTAATGAAGCTCACTTTTGTTTTAAAGGATACGTCAGTAAACAAAACTGCCAAAAGTTTAACCTTTAGATTAGACTACGATCGAGCCAGCCGTGGCGGTCATATGCCAGAAGTCATATTTAAATTATAATGCCAGAAGATTATCTCTCAAATAAAGTAAATTTCATGTCAATTTAAAAAATTCCATTTCAAAATTCCATACCTCTTTAAAAAAGCACCCTTTATTTAAGAAACTATCAAAAAAATAAGTTTCATTAGATTAATGGTTAATAAAAATTATTTTATAGAAAAACTAGACACAAGACCCGGCAAGACATCATGTTTTTATACCCTTCACACACACACATGTGGTGAGGGTATATATAGGTTTGTCATTCCGTTTGTAATTTCTTCAATATTCATTTGCGATCCTATAAAGTGTATATGTTCGGGATCCTTATAGATAGGGAAGTGGATTTAGCCATGTCCGTCTGTCCGTCTGTGCGTCTGTCCGTGAGTATGTTGAAATCAAGTTAACGTAGCTCACATAGGTTACTTAGGGTTGTATATGGTATCAAACTTTTGGAAATGCTTTCGAGAAAATCGGTATTGCAAACTGGCA
>NDXZ01043906.1:0-15149 GCA_003055125.1 Paykullia maculata | reverse complement strand
TTAGCGATCACACATGAAAACTTTTGAACCCTGCTTGAAAGGCTGTGTCTGACTTAAAATATTTTATTAAAATTAAAATATTTTATAAACATTTGACAATCATTTTTCTTTTAAAATATTATTTATTGAAATGTGTTTTTATGTCGTTTTTGTTTTTATTTTTTTAATTGTTGTCACAAGTATTTAGAGCTTGAAAATACAGCAGTTAAATTAAATTTATGGCTTTCAAATTTCAAGAGAAAAGTAATAAAATAATTTTAAAACAGGATTTAATAAAGCAAAAAAGTATTTTATTAAGCTTTGCCGAAATTTGTAAACCCATGACTTATAAAACAAACTTTTAAATTCGTGATCAATTTTATCTTTTGATTAAAAAAATTCATAAACGAAATGTAACCTGGAGAAAATATGTCAAATAATTCCTATTTTTAATACCAAACATTTTGCCGTTCAAAGCCTATAGTTTTTTTTTAAAGCCAGACCATCAGACGGACAACATATGTATGTATTTCGTCTTAAGATCCTAAAGGCACCTAAAATATATATACTTGGAATGGAATCTTATAAGAAACAATTAATGTGTTACAACCTCTGAGACATATATTTTATAAAAATACCTATAAAAAGAAAGTTCTAAAACATTTCCGGGATTGAAAAGATAAGTTTTTGTGTCAAAATTTGAGAATATATTTGAAGATTTAATTGTTTCGATAGTCCCATATGCTAATAATGTTTACCATCATCTAAAAAGCAAGAAAAAAATAATAAGAAGGATTTTACGAACATATTATTTTTTTAATTAATTGTTTTCGGTATACATACATATGTATATACATATAAAGAGATTTAGAAATAAAGCAGTTACTGAAAAACCAATAAATAAAAACTAACAACGTCGATCGAATAAATCGAATCGGAGAATAAATTAATAACAACCTGTACGTTTATATTTAAGGTATTTTAGAAATTTTATTCGAAGTATGTAATTGCGAGATAAATTCTTAAATCCAATTTAATATTTAATTAACCAATACTAAGAAAATATTATGATTTACAACGATATGTCACACTTTACAACAAGTATTAGGTAAAATGTAGGTGTCGACTACATTATACCGCACATGCTACAATTATAATTACTACATCAGCAACAAAAGCAGCAGAACATATTAATACAGCTTCTACAATCAATAAAACTAATTATCCAGAGCCTTCAAATGATCAGAACTTACAGATGTTCTTAAACGGTTATTTATTTATGTTACAAATACTTTAAAAATTTTTAAATTACAAATAAAGTGAGGCGTCTCCTAAGCTTTTTTTTTAGTTTTTCTTACTTAATTTTCATTAAACTTTATAAATATTATGATATTATATTATAATATACGTATAAAGCACTAATCATACATTATAAAAAAAAACATAAAGGACTGACTGTTGAATTTTTTGAATTATTCGCAAACTACTAATAGTGGAGTTCACCCGTCGCATATTTGGATTTCGGTATATGTAATTAATGGATGCTCCCTTAAAAATTTCATCTGTTTGCACTCATTCGTCATATAAACTTTTTCTATGCCAAAGCTTACATTTGCGTGCAAAATATTCCTAAAAATAAATACAGATTTTTTCCTAAAAAAAATATTTATTATTTTCGTTTAAGAATCTCTGAAGAATTTAAATTAGAATACATTCGTAAGTTCACCGCCTTGTGCTTGTACTAGGGTTGGGCAAAAAATATCAATATTTTTTTAAAAATCAATCGATATATTTCGTCGATATTTTACTTTGCAATATCAGTATTTTTGCTTGTAATTTTATTTCGATATTTTTAAACTCTGGTTTTGTATTTTATGTTATTAATTTGTAAAAAAAAATCTTCACATCGACTGTTATAACGCTAGCATTGACAGTTACGGCGCGTTTAATTTGATTCCATTTAAGGTATTTGCAAGTCAATAGCAACAAGATTTTATTCACACCCGTAAAAATTGAACATTTTTTTATACAGTTTCATAGTTGGGGTATATTCAGCGTTGGCTGTTCTATTGTGCATAACTTGTGGATGTTGCTTCAATTACAATGTTTTGTTTTTAACGTATTTTTCAAAAAGCATTACCCCGTGAAGTTGTGTGTGTCTAACATTTCACATCTGTTCTTTCTAAAGTCGCCCTTAGATATTTAGTTTGTCAGGCTTCCTCGGTGTCTTCGAAAAGAGTTGTTTTAGTTGTAAATCTGACAGTTCCCGATAGTAGAAGCTGTTTAGCAAGTAAACAGATCAGCAAGAGGGTGATCCTTATGTCAGTATCTGATAATTACTGGTTTAATTATATTTTTGCAGCGCCTTACTTTGTAGTTTAACCACAAATATAGTTTTTGGTATAAATTGTTTCTATGTTAACCGTTAAACATCAATAAAAAATTACTTTTTTTTATATAAAAATAGTTTTTCCTGAAGTTTATGAATTTACGAATCATATCGATATATGTATATCGACCGGCAACGATATTAAAACAAAAATCGATATTTTTTTGAATTTGTCCATCCCTAGCTTGTACATATATACAAATAAGCAGCAACAACAAAACCACATAAACAAAAAATGGAAATAAAATCATTTTGAAAAATTGATCAAGAACTATACGAAACAAACTAAATAAATATGTATGTATGTATGTATAGCGTGATCAACTGATAACACAACAACAATTACACAAATATTCAATGGGATTTTGATTAGACGTAAAAAAGTTTAGTTTTTCTTCTTGTTTTGTTGTAATTTTCAATATCTGTTTAAGACTTTGCAAGGGTGTGGCTTTTAAATGGCCAGTGTACATTTACACGGTATAACAATAATACATATATGTATATAAAGTGGAACACAGGTATGTATCTATGTGTGTGTGTGTGTGTGCCTTGTCACCCAGTCATCTGGGTTAGCGACACTTGGCAAGTGTTAATGCTAATAAGATTTAAATAACAGATACATATGTATCTCCAGCAAATGCTCTTATTTCATAGTGTAAATATGTTTTTTTCCATTTTTTTCTGTTGTTGTGCATTTTAAACATTGTAATCAATTCTTTTTTCCTCTTTTATGTTGTTGTTAATGTTTTTTGTGGTCGCTATTTGTCCTAAGTATGTATGTGTGTATGTGTGTGTGCTAACAATCAAAAGCCTAATGGCCATGTATTTATTATGTTTCTATTGTATGTCCACAATAAATATATATTTTTATTATATTTTATATTATTAAAATTCCAATAAAACCAATGTCAATAGTTTTATCACATAGAAAAACAAAAAAAGTAAATAAAATTTTATGTAGTTCAAAAACATAACCAGCACTCCCGCTGGTCTTGGTTGGTCTGGCTAATAGTAAAAAAAGTTTATTGTTTTATTATTGATTAATTTGTTTTAATAAAAATTTCAAAATTTTATTTAAACTGTATTTGGTGGTTTTAAGATTTCATGTAGGTATCTTTTGATATTTCTGCAAATTGTTATTAGTTTGTGCTAAATTGATAACAAAAAAAAAAAAAAAATTATTTTTTCTTTAATTTTTAGTCGAACTTATTTATTATAACGAATTTTTAATTTTCCTGGCTCAGGTTCATTTTTAAAATTCTTCAATTATGAAGAAATTAATTTCAGTTTGTGATAATTGAAAGAATATTTTAAAAACGTAAGTTTCTCAAAACTAGCCAAGTGGAATGCATTTTCGAAACCAGCTTTCATCATCACCACTCCTTGATCTTAATTTTTCAAAATATTCTTTTTAATTGTCACGAACAAAACTTAATTTCTTCATAATTGAAGAATTTTAAAAATAAAAAATTCGTTATAATAATTTTTGTTTATATTTTTAAAAATACATATTTATATTTAGAAAATAAAGTCAATTATAGCGATCTGGTAAGCAATTTAATAAACTGATTCGTGATTTCGTAAAATGAATAATTTATGGGCTCTTCTACGCTAAAATGCACTTTAAATCTGTATCATTAAAACTTTTCTCTTTAATCTACAGTCTTGTAGCGGTGTTTTATCTCTATTTTGTAACTTGTCGTCGACACATAGTTACGTCGACGGCGCCTAATAGTATGCAGCGGAAACTTTATCGGTAATAGATCGTTACATAAATTTGTAATTTTTTTTTTGCATGTAAAAGCCAATATCGAATTAAAACATCTCTGCTTCTGCCAATAAAATATAAAAAACGACGAAGGAAAGTTGATCACGTCAACATCGCCCTTCAATGATCAATAAACTATAGTTTTTAAAACTTATCAAGGGTCGATTACCGAACCTTAGTTGCGTTGCCAATTGCCGAAAGGGTTTTACAAATGACAGCTGTCGAGTTAATGTGTGTTAATATTTGAAACTGTAAACTTTAAGTTGGCAGCGCAACTGAAGGTGCAATCCATGGTGTAATTATTTTATAAGGTCATTGCAATTCGGAGAGGATTTTTTTCTTTTAATTTTTTTTTATATAAAGTTTGACATCTGAAATAAAAATTAAACGGAAAAATAATAATCAGCTGATTAGGTAAGACTACCTGGTAGTCAATATGCCTTGGTGTAATTGTTATGCATAATCGACATGACATTATTACCACAATCATCTTGTTAATTAAATTCAATAATTTTTTTATTATTGAATCAAAACATTTTGAAATTTACTATAAACCTTACCTCCAGTGTAGTTCTGATTCTGTTGTGGAAGCATCCTTTTCGGGCATTTTGTAATATTCATAAACAAATGACGTTGTACCATTTGATGTTTGAACCTGATGTAGTTGTGGTGTTCCCAGCGCACTTAAGTTTACTGTTGTAGCAGCAGCTTCAATTAAATGATGCTGCTGCTCTTGTTGCTGCTGATGTTGATGATGGTGTGACTGCTGCATACCATTCACGCTTTGATCGTCTGTATGCTGTTGACTGTGGGGATGTGTAGCGCCATCATTAGGTGACAAACTAAGCAGAGTTTGTGGTGTTGCCGCCGAAACGACAGTGGTCAGTTGTGAGTTTTCAAAGTAGCGTGGAGCCACCGATGAGGCCGGCAATTGATATGAGTTACCATGTTGATGTATTATAACTTCGTGTGGGCTGCTTTGATGGTGTGTGGACATGGCTAAAGGTTGAGCTTGTGACGTTGGGTTTGACGGAGTTGGTGACGTAGTGCCCGAGTTTAATGCATCACCATTTGTTAGAACAGTACGGCGTCTAAGATTTTTTTGTTATTTATATATAAATTTAAGAAGTATGTATGTAGACAAATTGAATATAATTTTTTTTTTCGTAAATTCTTTTACAAAAAACTTAAGTGTGTATTTTCCAATTAAATATTGAAACTTTCAAGAAAAACAATATTTTTCCTAAACATTTTAACACTTGATAAGTGTTTTAAGTTGAAAATTCAATTAAACCTATTTCACACGGTCCCTTTTAAGGGTAAAAAATTGTTTAAAAATTTATGGTTTTTATTGCCTTAAAAAAACAAAAAACAAAAACAAAAAAATAAATGAATAAATAAAAAATAATGAAGGAAGCAAAAGGGTTGGAGGCAAAAATATGCAAATTGTTTTTTTTATTTTTTTATAATCTGAATCCAAAAGACAAAAATTAGAAAAAACAAAATAAAACTATTACTGCCGGTAGTTGTTTCTTTTTTTACGATTCTTAAGGCATTTTCGTACTGGAGTAAGTGGACGAGTGAAGGAATGCCTTAAAGTATTCACGACTTAAGGGTGTTTTTTTTTTAGTTTTCCATTTCATGCAATGTAATCTGATACCGGGATAAGCTTGATGCTTAAAAAAACAGTAGCTGCTTCTTTGTTGCTTTAAGGATTTTGTGTTGTCGTTATTGGTTTCCTTTACTTTTTCATTGTTCCTTTGTCCCGAAATGTCTTCTATGTATGTATTGAATATGAAGTACACATGTTATTTTTGATAATATTTTGGCTCTTGCTTAATCACTCGTAAAAAATTTGTTTATTACATTGTAAAAAAAGAAGACAAAGACAGAAAAAAAGAGGCGAGAATTTATTTAGCAATTTGGGCTTTTGAATGATAATGAAAGACAAAAAAATATTTATTTTTAATAGAAAGTTAAACACAAAAAAACTGAAACCATTAAACGTCAACACATTTTTTAATCGAAATAAAGATAATAGAAAAAAAGACTAAAGGAGCAGCAAAAGTATTAAAAACGGCTCTTTTTTTTTGGTCAACAATTTTTTGTTATTGCGGATAAAGTTTTTCTTTTTCTGGTCTTTTTTATTTTCCGGGATAGAGATATTTTTTGTCTCATGTTAGGAAATATATCGTCACAAAAAATGCAAAACGCCTTATTTAAAAAAAATTCATAATTTAATTTTTTATTAATTCTGGTCTTTTAGGTCAAAATACGTTATCTCGCAAAATTTAAAAATTTTCCGACAATGGACAACGATTTCATTAACATAACAAAAATGCCCACATTATTATTTATTAAATGCAAAAATGTTCGTATACGACAGTTAGTTTCAAATGTTAAATTTATCGAGAAACTTGGTAGCATATTTTTGTTTTTTGCTTCTGTAAAATTTTTAAAATGTTGGAAAAAAAGGGCATTTTGCATTTTCTGTGACGATATACAGTTTTTGAACAAATCGGCATTATTATACCCTTCACCTAAGGTGACAAAGGTATATATAAGTTTGTCATTCCGTTTTTAATTTCTATAATATTCATTTGCGACCCCATAAAGTATATATATTCAGAATCCTTATAGATTGGGAAGTCGATTTAGCCATGTTCATCTATCCGTCAGTTTAAATCAAGTTTCCTCAGCACCCTGACGTCAAACAATCAGAAATTTTCCTGACATGTTTGCTATTGTATCCAGTAAAAGCACCTAATAACTGACCGAGATATAAACCAAAAAAGACGACTACCTATTTTTTTTACTCAAAAATTATTATATTTGTGTAAAAGATATGCCTTCTGAGAAATTTTTGATATAATATAGGTAAAAAAAAGTTTTTTTTTTGCACATACATACATAAACGTAGTGAAGGGTAAGATTTGGCACAGCCAGATATAGCGCTCTTACTTGCTTTACTATCTAATTTAAAGTTTTTTAATTTTTTTTTCAATAAAAAATATTATGATGGAAATTTGTTTAAATTTAAAATTATTTTATATTTTTTTGTTAAAAACTTTTCAAGATTTTATTACATCCGATAAATATAGAAATATTTCAACACACATTGTTGAAAAAATAATTTTCATTTTATATGAAGTTTATTTTAAATTAAATAGTTTATGCAGTAGAACTCAAAGGAGCTCTAAGCCTCTGTTGTTTAAAATGATTACCTTCTTGCTATTTTTAGTTTATTCAATATTACAATATTATATTTTAACTTTTTTAATTGAGCAGAGTGACAAAGCTATTGGCAGTTGTAGTTAAACAGATAAGATTCTCTGGCAGGAATCGAACCTGCAACCCTTAAACCAGTCCCTCGAGGAATTTATGTTTTTTTATTTTTAATATGTTTGTATAAACTATTCGAAAGATCTTTTATATTTTTCAATTAGTATTCATTTTTTTCAGTGTATCAAAAACTTAAATTTATAAAATTTCAGAGAACAAAGTAGAGAACTGAATTATAAGATGCCAAAAAAATTAAATTATTACTTTGAATATAAAAGCGAAGTTCAGTATTTATTGCCCGAAAGCTTTGTCTCAAAAAAAAAAAACTTAAGAAAAGAAAGATTTAAAACGAGAACAAATTTTATCAAACAGCAGATTTGAACAAAACAAACACAAAAAGAATCTTAAATAGTTAATATTTAATATCTAATAAAATAAATAAAATATTCTCTTTCATATTTTAATACATTTTTATTAAAAAAATGAAAAACTTTATACATTCGGTTTTAATGCATCAGTTATACAATTTTTTAATTGTTTAAAAAAAAATGTTTTTTTTTTATATTTTTAAAAATGTTTCTTAATTATTTTAAAGATTTAATTGATTTTATTTTTTTAATTATGTATGTTGGCTTTTGTTTTGTGTTCTATTAAGTTAAAATGTTTAAATAATATTTATTTTTAAAAGAACTTTACTAAATAATTTTTTTTTTGTTAATTATTATTAATCTGTGTTAAATTTTAGAGATCTTTAATTGTTTCTTTTTGTCATAAATTGTACAAATTAATATTTCTTTCTTTTGTGTTAATTTTTGTTTGGTTTTTTTTGCATTATTTTTCTTCATGCACATCATATTCGTAGAAATCACAAAAACACACAAAAACACACAAAATAAATAATAATAATAATTTTATTCAATAAATTTTAAATAATACACAAGTTTAACATTTGGCATTTGAAATTTGATTTAATTAATAAATGCAAATTAGTTGCTAAAATAAAAATAATATTTAAAACAATGATGCAAGACGATAATGTCAAAAGGAAAAATAAAGAGTAAAAATATCATAAAATATATAAAAAATTTAATTAATACTTTTAGCACAAATAAGGTTTTTTTTAGGCATCAACGAAAATAAAAAATTGCTGCTTAGCAACCATCTCTCGAAGGCATATTTTTTCAATAAAAAATGTCAACCTCATTTGTTACGTACATAGGTATGTATATTAATAACTTATTAACATTGTATCATTTGAATTATAAGATTATTTTTAATTTCTTGGTTTCATAAAAAATAATCAAATGAGTCAATCGGATTATACCAATTGGGAAATTTAAAGTGTTTTTTATCTTTTGAAAAAACGTATAGATATTCGAATAGAATTAAAATCTGTAACATGCCTGATTTTACTACCTGATATTATCCTAAAATTAACAATAAGACATGAATTAATTATTTAATCGTACTTTACACAACACTAATATTAATTGTTATAAAAAAACAAACTCCTATTATTTTTCCATCATACTCAAACTAATCATTTCGTTTAGATATACATATGTCGCAAGATACATACATATATAGATACACATGTATGTACATATACATACATATGTATGTGTTAATACCTATTTATACATTTTAAGAGAAAAAATATTTTAAATAGAATCAGAGTCGTTCTATTGTCGCTTATTCAAATTAGTTAATATTTTAAACTAAATTAATGATTAGACAGACATACATTCCTACTAATTATTATAGCAGTAATTGTTGTTTTTGTTTGTTTACGACAAAATTCCTTATAATTCCGTATTGGCAATAAACAACTAAAGACAAATAAATGAATCATAAAAAATAAATAATTAACAAAACACACACACACACACATATATATATATACAATTATACACACCGATACAAAAATAAGAACAGTTAGAATAATAAATAAAATTACAATAGGTGAGTTCACACCAAATCAGTAGTTCTTGAAAGTTTTTTTTTGTAGAAGCCCAGCTAAGAAAAAACCAATAAATCGTTAGTAAATTCATTGAGGCAACTCAACTCGAATCAGTTCCATTTCTGATGAAACATCAATGAATTTACCATGTGGTTATTAAAGGATAGAAGTGATTAAAAAAGCTGAAATATCATTTTAAATGAGCTCCGTGATATTTAATGAAGAGTTGTCCTTTTGCATTTCATTTTTCATTAATTAAATAAAATAATACAATTAAAAAAAAATCTTTAAACATTTTTTTTAATTTATGAATATGTAATTGACATTTATTCTTTGCTGTCATAAGAAGTATCACTAATCACAAGCAGCCTATAAGCTTTAGAATTGTATTTTTGCAAAGGCAATTTTCACTTTATAAAATTTTGATTGCAACCAATAATTTTTTTCCAAAAATAATTAGATCCAAATCATTGGAGGCGTAATACAAGTGAAGGCATTTATAAACATACTTAGATGTTGCTTTAAATATCTGTTTTAGACTAAGAAATTCAGGTCTTAGGTATTTAATGAAAATTCTGTGATTTCGGAACAACTTCCATTTGTTTTGATGGGAGCTTTTAAAGACTTTTTTGTTTAGTTTGGTTTTTAAAATTTGAAACTGCGAAATACGAAATTTCTAAAAACTTTGTCTATAATCTTAACTGCTTTTCATTTTACCAACTAACTTTACATGTTAAATGTTTAGTTTTATAATTTGCGACAACAATACTTACAAATATTAGAAATCCACAAGTCACACTTACCGAATACAGTGTGAATTCAACTATTGTTACAATGATCGGTCAGAGGCAGCAACAGTAACCGTGTAACAAAAGTAAATAACTATTCCTAATACGTATTTACATAGGTATTTGCTTTAAATAGAATATACACGTAATCTAAAGGTAAATGTGTATTATATTCATGTTCAATCATGTTGTATGTATGTTTGTATGTGTCAAGTAAAAAATGTAACAGAACATAGAAAACTGTTTTTTTTTATGTCATTACAATTGACAAAAAGTAATAAAATATAATTTTAAAACAACAAGTTAAAACGTTACAGGCGTCGAAGTCTGGCCTCATAGCACCCTACACCTAAATAGTGCTGTTATAAGTCAGTGAGATTTAGCTGATTTCCTGTTATACACCAATCCTTACGAAATTTGGTAAATAGATTTTTCTTTCTGCGTAAAATTGTATATCGATTTCAATATTTTAAACAGTATTATGGGTTTTTAGGTAATTTTCGGAAATGGGCCTTATATGAAAGCGATGGCCAATTAAGGACTTAATTTTGTTGAATTTTATTTCAACGCCAGTGTTTATAAGTCAGTTATAAAAACTAAAGTTTAAATCTAGGAGAACATTGATAAAGGAACTTGGGAAAATCATTCACCGTTTAAAACCAAAATCAGTAGAGATCATCCTTGGATCTAAAAATCTATATTTACCAAATGTTATTAACAAAATATATGAACAAATGCGAGATGTATTTTGATTACAAGGTTTACATAGACAGCTA
Organism: Paykullia maculata; assembly: GCA_003055125.1. Taxonomy (NCBI): domain Eukaryota; kingdom Metazoa; phylum Arthropoda; class Insecta; order Diptera; family Rhinophoridae; genus Paykullia; species Paykullia maculata. The sequence goes on along the minus strand of NDXZ01043906.1, from coordinate 4,207 downwards.
GACGAACAGCTGGACATTTGATTCAGAAAATATTTTTAAGCAGATCAGTAAACCCCGCACAAATGCATTTAACCTCTATAATTATCATACCTTAAATAGAGGAATTAAAACCACAACTCGTTAATTCTTTGTATGAATGTAATGTGAGATCTACAGGCAATGGTCAAAGGTAAATTGACAAATAATAACATTTGTTTAAAAAACGTTGTGCGAAAATGTATTCATAATATTAGTTTAATGGAAAACACAATTGTTTTATTTTTTCTTACTAAAGGTGTATAGTATAGAATAGTACATCGCAGTAGTGCTTTTCCAAGACTTTTCACCCAACCTTTTTCTAATTTGGTGTCTTAAGAACAAAACTTTTAAAAAACATTTCTATATTTATGTAACTTGGATAGTTTGGCTATTTTAGATTTTTAACTTTGTAGCGATCACAACAAACTTTTTAAAAGCGTTATTTTGGATTAATTTATTTTTGTAAGCAGTTTTATAAAAAAGAAACTTATTAACGTTCTAAATAATTAGTTTAACTTATACAGTTTACACTAGAGACGGGATCGTGAATAATCACTTACGATTATATATCCTCACGAGATAAAAATCTCGTCAGGCGTCCTCGCTCACATAAGTGGGAAACGGTTCATTATATTTACGAAACTCATGCTTACGAAAAATATATTTAAATTGAATCACGCGTGAGTCACGCTAATGACTTGAGCATTGACCATCTCCAGTTTAAACAAATGAAATGATATTAAATATTGAGATTTTTATAAATAAAGAATAAAATACATTCAAGTGTTTACATGTGTATGTGTCGATGTTTAAATATATATAAATATATTTTTATAGATATGTACAAACATACATATGTATATAAATTGTTAACATTTCAACAAAAACAGTAAAAAAAAAGTAATATTGAAGGACAAACGAACATTGACAGCAGTAAAAGCTCAAACTCACACAAAGGCACGCACGGACACACACACACACAATCATATTATCAGATACAAATACATTAAACACTTGAAATGAAATCAAAATGTTTAAAAAATATCTTTTAATTGTATTTTTAATTGGCACAAAGACAAAAAAAAAAACAACAAATTGTAAAGACGATAATGTCAAGCCCGACTATATGGAATCACCTACATCCGAACTGGTGACTTGTCATCACTTGAAGTTTATGTTCTTCTTTAAAGAAATTGAATTTGATTGTCTTGAATTAAAAGTACCTAAAGAACTCAACAGCGTATTTTTATGTGTTTTTTTTAATAATGGGGTGGCTTTATATATTAAGAGATAAGAATAGTTATTGATAATTGCAACTTAGGCAGTTTAAAGTTATCAAACCAAAAGGAAAATAGACCAAAACTTTTAGATTTTAGAAATCTGTGCTGTAAATGAATATATAATCAAAAAACATGATTTCTTTCTTTAGAAACATGTCATTTTAGATGATATTTCTGAACTATTGGACAATTGATCCAAAAATTAAGGATTAAAGGATTAAAAAATTAAGCTCCTAGTTTGCTGTTGACAAATTAATTTTAATTAATATTTTTCTATAAAAATCTTAAAAATCAGCCAATTGTTAAGCGACTGGAAAAGGGTAGTTTTGAACAGATTTTGAACAGCAGAATAAAGCATTTTACGTGGTAAATAATAATGATTAACGCATGTGTGTATGTATGTATGTATGTATGTATGTTTATTTTACAATTTCTACGCATTTTGTTATTGTTGGTTATGTTGTTGTTGCATTAACGTTTATGTATATGTTTTTTTCATTGCAATAACCAACAACTGAATGAACTTTAACAAACGATGACTTTTGATATTAAATCCCCCCATTGAATCCAACCATCAGACAAAATGTATTATGAGAAAAACACAATAATAAATAATAATAAATTAAATGGCATTGCTGGTTATAAAATAATAATAAAGCAACAAAAACAACAAAAACTAAGAAATTAATAAAAGTTTTAACAGATTATATGCATAAAACGGTTGTTTAATATATATATTTTTTCACTTAAAATGACATTATGATTTAAATTTTTTTCAAGGCTAAAAGGTGACACATACAGCAGTGTAGAGGATAGATTGGGGGGAAGGAAAGTAAAGAACAAAATCTCAAATTATACAAACAAACTTTACATCAGATTTCAAAAAAATAACGTTAAAATCGTACGTTAACATATTGTACAGTAGAATACGACTTTAGTGCAGCCGTAATCATCATCATATTTAATTTTAAATTAAATTTTATTTGCGTTTACGTACCCTAAATGAAAATATCATACAAAGTTTACTAAGGAGTGCAAAAAAAAGCATTTAGAAAAGTTTACTACAAGTTTACTTAAAGCACACAAAGTGAGTTTTGCGTTGGAATTGTAGCGTGCACAAAGTAGCGCTATAGCTTTAGTAATTTTTTATTTTTTTTTTTTTTGTATTCGAACCCTGTATGTAAATTTTACATACAGATGTATGTATGTATATTAACAAGAAGAAGACATAATATATTAAATACGCACTTCCGTCCTATTTATCATTGATTTTAGTTGTTGCTTTTTTAATTCCAAAAGCGAAAGGTTTTGATTATTGTTTGGCTTTTTTTCCAATACATTTTCAATGTAACCTTGCATTAAAATTGAGTTTAAACGAAATTTATGATTGATCATGTAAATCGTATATCAGCAGCAGCCATCGGCTTTAAATTTTGAATATGTAATTTATTCGATTTATAATTATTTCTTTTGAAGGAAAAGCTCTTTTAAATAGAAAATTCTATTTAAGATGGATTAAAAACTACAAGTGAATATGCAAAGTGATTGATGAAGCGTATATAAGTGGATTTTTAATTACCACATCAAGTAATTGAAAAACTATTGCACTTACATACATACATACATACATATGTATGTATACACATATTTAAAAAAGTCTTACCACCTTATTTTATAATTCATTTACCCTCACTTGAATGTTTTTTAAAACAATATGAATATATGGAAATTTTCTGTAAGTGACTTGAAGTGATTTACGAAATAAGGTGTTTATGCTAGTAAACATGCAAGATTTAAATGTCACATACCAAGAAATGTATTAATTTAATAAAAAAATAAAATTTTAAATCTATAAAGCGTTAAATACTAAATTGTGAAATTATGTATAAGATCGTTAAAAAATGCAATTGAGATGGATGTATTTGGCACAAATCGAAAGTGTGATAAGTTGCCATTTAAAGCGGGTAAATGTCAATGCGGTTGGCACTTTCTTATATCCATTAAAACTAAGACTTATCGTTAAAAGTCTGTGTATGTGTATTTTGTAGTTAAGTGTCTAAGTGTTAATCATTTGATAGAGATCATTAATTTAACATTGTTTAAATTTAACTAAGTTTAGTTCTTAAGTCTTTTGTTTTATTTTATTGTTTTCTTAATTATAATATTTTAAACACTTATAAATTGTTGTTAAAAGCTTTGTTTTTTTTTGAGCTTTTTATCAATTAAACAGAGTCCTTATGCTTATGCTGTTTCTGAAAAATTAATAAAAAAATTTTTGATTTAAACTATTTAAGGAACAACAACTAACTATAACTTCTTATTAATGCATTAAGTATTAATTTTTTTTAAAGAACAAATTGATTGAAATTATTTACACTATTTATTTATGCAATTCATATGGTAATTAAATTCGTTTGTTGTTAATGTTGTTGTTTAACTATTTAGACTTAATGATTGGTTGGTTTGTTGCTTTTATTCTTGTTGTGGACAATATTTTACACACATTTAGAAAAACACACAAGCAAATATATTTTTGTATGTAATAATTTGTTTATATTTTATTTACGTGTAGGCACATTTGCATTTTAATTGCATTGTAATTGTAATTGCAATTTTCCTAACAATGCGAGTCATATAATAAAATCATATTTGTTGAACATGTGTGCGCGTGTGTGTGTATACATATATATATGTATACTATACTAAATGCATATAACCTACAGTTTTTATACTAAGTAGAAACATGTTAATTATTCTTATTTCTTCTCTAAATATGGAGAGAAGACAGTTAGTTTACTTTATATTTGTCTTTGCACGCAAAAAAAAACATGGTTGAGTATGGTTACGGTAATATGATCACAGACAATTTAAAAACTCTATGATTACTGAAATCATTATATGATTGCCAC
>NDXZ01043901.1:0-11548 GCA_003055125.1 Paykullia maculata | reverse complement strand
TACTTATGTATATTTGAAAGAAATACATAATATTGAAAAAATAATTGTTTGATAACTTTACGTAACAGCTCTTAATTATCTACTTGTATAGTTACGGGCATATTGCGAAGTCGACGCGACAAAACGAAAACTAAAAAATCCAAAAAAAAGAAAGATGGTGAAATTGCAGTTAACATCAAGGAAGAAAGCACTCAAAGGTTAGTATAAAGTAACTTTAGTTTATCCTTTGCAACTTGTTATGTATCAAATAACGAGTGTGACCCTTTTCAAATATGGCAAAATCATTAAGTTAATTAAGCTAAGAATTTACTTTCACGTACGAAAATGATGCATTTTATACGGTTTTATGTTTTAATTTTACCAAAAGAAATGTTTTACCGATTTTTGTTGAAGCCTTTGATTTATTACCTTTAATCAATGGTTTAATGAATCGAGATGTTTTGTTTTAGTGTCGACCGAGGTGGCAACAGCTCTATGGAATATGATGAACAAAGTAAAATTAAACAACAAAACTTAAGTACAAACAATTCTGGACTTTTGGCCTTAACGTCCAAACTAGTAGGAACAGGAGGGGATACGGTTGGTGCATCTACTTCAGGCGCTTCAAATACAGCGGATACGTCTGTGCCAGCAGGTTTAGTTGATGGTAACACCGGTGAAACTGGGGACTTACATCATACTAACAAAAATAACAATGCAACATCGATAGGTGGACAACAGATAAGTAGTAATGAAGTCGATGAAGACGGCTATAGTGTTCAGCCTCCTAAGGAGGTTGCCTGGGATGAAAACAAAGAGAACGGTAAATGTTTGTAAAGCATCTAAAAGTAAATATGCCCCTACACGTGTTTTGTTCATTATTTTTTAGCTGGTAGTTTCTATTCGGACTCTGATTCAGATTCGGATAATGATAGACCTGAGAAACGTATACATGTTAAAATAAAACCCCTTAACAATGGCCAGGCGCCCATGTCAGCTAGTGTTGATGAATTAAGAGCCACAGTTGAAAATATTTCATTATCACCCACAGCAGTATTTTCGGTATGTCTTTATTTCATCTTTTCTTTTTCTTTTAGTTGTCATTAATAAAAAGAAAATTATGTAAAAGTTTAAGTAATTTACACGTTTAATTGTTTTTAAAGCAGCACAGTCAGCAGTTGCAGCAGCAATCTAGGCTGACTTCACGTCAACAATCACCAGAAATTTCAAATGCTTCCACGCCGACGGCAGCAGTACACCCCTATGCTCCTTTGCAAAGTCCCACACTGTCTGTGTCGAATAACTCTAGGTATATCTTTCAAAATATTCACATACAGATTTGCTTACGTTTTTAGCACTTGTCTTGATTTTTTTTGAAGATATGCTGATTTGGGCGATATATTCTCTGAGTTGGGTGACGTAAGTTCATCTGCGCCAGCCTCGGCCAATCTTACAAAAAGTCAAGGCCGGCAAATACCAACGCCTACATCGGGAACTGGCAGCAACAGTATTGCTATACCAAGACCGCCTTCGCGACGATCAGAAATGTTAGTAGGTGCTAGAGGTCGTATTAGTCCGGCACCGATTAATTCCATTAATCGAGCCGATAGCATAGGATCATTAGAATTCCGCACAGCTATCGGTGGTATTAGCTCTTCTAGAGGGCCATCACCCTTAACCATTGGAATCTCCGATACTATACCGCTGGCGGTAGCTTTTCACGAAATTATTCATGCTTATTTTAGGTAAGAAAGAAAAATTTGCGAGTGAAAAAAATAATATTAAAGCTTTCTATGTTGTTTTCGTAATTTTAGAGGTAGCGACGAGTCGCGCTGTCAAGTTAAGATATCTGGTGATATGATGTTATCGTTTCCCGCCGGTATTGCTGGTCTCCTGGCCAATAATCCGAATCCAGCAAAATTAGGCTTTCGCATTAAAAATGTGCAAAACTTGGAACATTTTATACCAAATAGTAAATTAGTACAAACGTAAGTATGTATTTTTTTAAACTTTTATTTAATCCCTGAAGGTTTTTGTATTGAACTTATAGTTATATAAACATACTTAATTATTAATAATAATCATAGGTGTTCGATATTCGGGATTTTTCGACTGGCATTCCTGATATGTACATATCGCTCATTTGCTGCAATAACGTTATAACTCAAAAAAACTAGTTTTGGAGTTTATGATGCAGAATTGTTCACTATATCATGCTTTATATTGTGTAAAAAATTCATGCAAATGGCGTGTAAGCTCACCTCTTGATAGGAAAAACTTTTTAATATCTCCAATGAGTTGTATGTTAATTAAAAACTTTAAACTCATTTTCTACAAAACTATTTTTTTTTAGTTATGACGTTATTGCAGCAAATGAGCGATATGTGTATATGTATGTATGTATGTAGATTTGTATTTTTATTTCTCACTCCGTTTAGTTCTACAATGTTCATTTGCATTTTTATTTTTTTACAAAAAGCTACTTACTATTCAATAGGACTAACTATGGTGCAAATTTCATTCTAATCAATAAAAAATTGTGCCAAATCAGTCCATAAACAGTAAATGTAAATGTTATTTTGAGTCTAAATAATTTTTGGACATACTTGAATCATATTATTGTCAGTTTACCAATAAATAGCTGGGACTTAAACAAAAAACCGTCGCTGTCTTTGGTTTTACTGTTTTACTGTAAGTAAACACACTACAAGATATTTATTTTATTTTCTTAATTGCAGCGATAAAAACCAATCCAGTTCATTTAGTACTATGCTAGAATTTAATATGCCAGCCTTAACAGCCTTGTTGAGACGTCAGGCGGAGCAGAATCCTACGGCATCGTATTTCAATGTAGATATTTTAAAATATCAAGTACGCACCAAGCCTGGTGCTAGTTCGTGTCCATTTCAATTAGTTAGCTATTGGAAATGTGAACCCACCTTTACAGCACTTAAGGTCGATTACAAATACAACAATCATGCCATGAGTACGGCATGCCCACTATTAAATGTTACATTATTCGTGCCGGTAAATGGTTCAGTACGAAATGTACAATCTAAACCTCATTCGGCGTGGTAAGAATCGATAAACTTTGACTGATATAAAGTAACAAAGCATTCATTCATTTATTTTTTAAGGCTGGGTGAATCAAACCGCTTGGTGTGGAACTTCACCGATATATCGCAAAATTCGCAAGATGGTGGAGTGGGTACCCTAAGAGCTCGACTGGAATTAGGTGATGGTCCTTCAACGCCAGCTTTGCTGACGACACAATTTAATTGTGAAGGTACTACATTATCTGGCATTGAATTTGAACTTTTTGGCCATGGCTACCGGGTGTCGTTAGTAAAAAAGAGATTTGTATCAGGTGTGAACAAATAGAAAAAAAGTTATTTATAACAAAAGCTAACATAAAATAATTTCCCTATAGGTAAATATGTTTGTGAAGGGGATGGTGTACGTAGTGCAGCCACACCAACACCACCGTCTGTCGGTTCGTCTAGTCCATTTTCGGGAAAATCAAACTAAAATAATTAAAAATTATATATCTAGAATCGGATGCCTCAATTAATTGTTTGTTACTAAATATAATAATAAAAAAGAAAAAACTTTTAATAATAAATAAATAAATAAATAAATAAATAAATAAAATAGATTAAAACATAGGTAAATTACACAATAATAGAAACAACAAAAATATCGATTATAAATAAATAATAATAATTTTTATTAAATTTAAATTATTATTAAGGGCATATATATATACATACATATATACGCATGCATACATATAGTCTTGGCCATAACTTTATAAAAATTAAAAAAAAATTTAATTGATTTACAAAACAACATAAAAACATCGTTTTTATAAAAAAAATCTACTTGAAGGAGGGGTTATTTTAGTTGCGGCCAAAACTTCATGTACATATATACAGTGAGACCTCGATTATCCGTAATGGTCGAGAGCGGGAGTATTTTGCGTAATCAATTTTCCCAGTTAATTGAGTACCAATTTTCAGTATTTTTTTACACACATATTTTTTTATTAATTAATAAATATTATTGTATGTACATACTTTTAAAATAGCAAAGTTATACAAGTATTTTATGTACATGTTTAAATAATATAAGAAACAAAATTTTTGCGAGAAAACAGTAATTTTAACTAAATTGAACAGGTGCATATGCTTCAAACTTAAAACTTTTGTTTTTTTCACATTGTGTTCTATTGTTCAATAGCAATAGAAAAAATAATGCCTTTAATCCTAAATAATAGATCGATACAAAACAATTAAATTAATGCAAACAATTTTTTTTTCTTCACCGGAATTTTAATGTTTCTGGTTAATTGAATCACGGATATTCGAGACCTCACATCTACATACATACATACATATACATATATACCATTGTTGTTACACATATACATATGACGTTTATGTTAAATTTTCCTTTATTTGCAAAAAAAAAATGTGCATTATATTTTTTTTAAGTATACATAAAATAATAAAAAAAATGTAATATTAAAGAAATATAGATGTTTTTTGGTCGCGAATGCAACTATTAACTACAACTTTAGGTGTATTTCAAGTGACAAAAAGGTAATACTTTTTTCACCCCGGTTCTAAATAACCATTCCCTGGGAATTTTTTTCCCTATTCCCTGTTCACCTATTCTATATAAATATATATATTCTATATAAAGATAAATAATTAAAAGGAGTTAAGTTGTTTATTTCATTTCTAATATATTAAGAACTGTCATTAAATTTAACTACTGTCAGAATTGGATTCAATGCCAATGTAAATTATAGTTATACCTACTACATACATATATCAACTGATCATGTTCAAAATTAAACCTTAATTGTAATTTACCCAAATATACAATGCGTTTTTACTGGAAACTCATCCCAGGCACTCTATATAGGAACTCTCCATCGTCATCGTAGTAGCAATCTTTTGCACAGTATGTACCTCCTTTCTTCCATAGTTTTCGTGGTATGTGGATACGCCTTAAAAGAATCATTAAAAAAACATTTCTTATTGAATAAAAATACATATTTTAATACACGTTACAAGTTATTGTGAAAAAAACTTACTCCTTTGTTTTATGGATGTCATAACGCTTCCTATCAGCTTCGCTTAGAACAATTTCGCTCGATGTAAATTTTTCAGTATAATTTAAAGCAAATGCACTAGGTCGTTTATTGTCAATAATACCAGTACCAGTGGCATTTTTAAGCTCTTGTACTGCCAATTGATCTAATGATTTATCTCCATTCATATTTGCAGAATTATTAGGAGAGTATTCTTTGCCCTTAAAGTCGTCTATAGTCATTAACTTTTTATTATGAATTTTGTTAAGAAGGTACGAATCAGTGTCAGCACTTTCCCGAGTTGGTCCTTTGACCTTTTGCTCTGTTTTACTATTTGATAATAATGTAGCAGCTTTAGTTTCATTACTTTTCTTACGCAGTGATGTTATAATAGAGGAAAATTCATTGCTGTTTGGTTTTTGCCATTGCTTTTTTTGAAACATATTTGTGGGATCTTGTAAAATGTTTGAATCTTTCGTTTCTCTATCGACAAATTTCTTTAAGTGCTCATAAAGATCTGCACCAATTTTTTCTTTATATTCGCCATCCTTGAACCGTTCCCAATTTGTTAAAACAGTGGCATCATGAGAAAGTATCCGTTTTGAAGAAATAGGTGTCCATCTTGTCTTTAAAAGTTTGCATATTGTCTCGGCACTAGCTGGAAAACTTTCAGCTAGCTTTTCAACTGTCCATTCTTCCTTGTCGCCCGAATGCAAGAACTTTATTTGCTCTTTTTCGGCGTATGTCAATAGATTTGGAAAAGGGTCTTGGCGAAAATACTTATTTTTTATTATAAAATGCCTAATTTTTTCTCTTTGATGTTGCAAATCCAATTCATGCTGCTTGTGTGATTTGTGAGCATTAGTTAAATCACTTTCCAAATCTCCAAAACCTTCAGGGTCACTTCCTATAATTTCAGCCGCATCTTCTATTGCAGCTATTTGATAGCCCAACCCAGGATTGGAACGTTTAGATAAACGCCTTAAGACCAAATATGATGTGATTAAAAACTGTCGCGAATTTTGCAACGAAAACGACATTAAAAAACTATTCTTTTTAACTAAGATGTAATCTGTGAAAAATATCAGAACACGTTTACACTGAAACAAATAAAGTACTGAATTCTATTTATTGGCAAGGCTGGCAACTGAAACCGTTATTTATACCGATACCGATTAAAATTTAGTTATTATTAATACCGATACCGAAATACTGGTATTTATATACCGTTTCCTTTAGTATAGGTATTAAAAATACTTAATACAGTGGCCTTTTATATAGAATTAAGTAAACATTCAAGTATTTTTGTTTGTTTTTTAAGTTACATTATTACAAATTTTTTTACTGTAACCATGGTATTGGTTTATTACCTAATTTGTGGTTTATTATACCATGACTGCAACCATGACATAATTACACTTACAGCATGTTTATAGAACACAATTTACCGACGTTCTGGGACGTTTTATGTGTATTTTGTTATTGTAAACAAACCGACGTCCCAGAACGTCGGTAAATTGTGTTCTATAAACATGCTGTTAGTTATACCATGACTGCAACCAATTCGATTTTTATTGATATTTTTAAGTGTATGGATGACAGTTCATTGGTTCAGAGAAACAAGCCGATGGAGCGCCGCTGCCGACTATTTTTATGCTCTCTCGCCGCCGCCGTCTATGTCGACTCAGGAGAACCGCCGAATACATCAGCTTCAATCGGCTCATCCGCAACAGGGATGATGAATTTTACAAAATTTAAAAAATTATATTTTAAAATATGTATCGCTGGCAAATGATTGAGCCGCCGTCTTCATTTTGTTCGAGCCGCCGCCGACTAAAAACTGTCCAACCGCCGCCGCCGAAAACTTTGCCTCGGCCTGTTTCTCTGCACTGGTTATTTTAATGTCATCATTTCACGAGGAATGAAACTGGAAAATATTTTTTACAGCTGTTCGATTATCTTTTGTTATTATTAATTTTTAATACACTATGTGGCAGTAATTGTAGAAAAAAAAAATTACAAAATATTTCGAAATGGAAAGAAGTAGAAATGATTTAGAATCGATCATCAATTCTCAAAAGGAGCAACTTTCTCGGTATGAAAAAAGGTTGAAAGGTAAGAAATCAATTTTTACTATACAAAACTTTTTAAGTAATAACATATGGCTGTGTGTTTTTACTTTAATTAAGACATTATAACAGCCTACAAGGGGCTACTTAAAGAAAAGGAAGCGCTTGAGACCAGCTTAACAGCCGTTCTAAGTAAAAAAGATGATAATTATTTGGACACACCATCAAATGGCAATGAAAGATATTCAAAAGAGACGGTAGCGCCAGATGCGTTAAACTCTAAATCGGATGGAAATTTAGAATTTGATAACAAATGTTCTAATCAGGACCAAATTGCTACACTTATGAACTCCTTGGCTACTTTATCGGCTGAGAAGTCTCGTATGGAAGCATCGTTTCAGGCTGACAAGAAGTTACTGCGGTCTCAGTTGCAACTTAAGGAACAAACAATTAATGAACTGCAACATACAATAAAGAAAAACGAAGAACTAGCAAAAGCAGATGTTGACGAATACAAGGCCAAATTCATAATTGAGCGGCAGGAACATGAAAAAGAAATCAATAATCAAATTTTAATGATAAGAGAACTTCAAAAGCTATATGCTGATGAAAGGCATCTCAAGGAGAGCATAGAGATGCAGTTGAATAACTTTAAAATGAAGTTTGCCAGCAATGAGGCTGAAGGTACCCGCATAGTAGAGCTGCAAACCCAATTAAAGGAGGCTAAAACCCAAATAAAACTACTGAATGGCCAAAAAGGTGGCGCAGATTCTTCTTCATTAGTTAGTCAACAAAACAGTTCTGTCTTATTAAAACAACTTCAAAAGGAGATGCAACAACTAAAAGAACATCATGCGATTGCTATTAAAAATGAACAGAACAGGGTTCAACTAGCCGAGGAACAATCACGTAAACTTGCAGTTTTACATGAGAATCGTGTGGCGAATCTTGAATCTAGATTAGCCGAGCTAAGTACATCTGTTGGCACATACGATCGCCTAAGGCAACAAGATCAAGAATCAATTCAACTATTGAAAACGCAAATACACGATTTGGAAAAGATGACAGCTGAACATTCAAAAAAGGCACAACCGAATACACTGCTCAATAACCTTTCTGCGGACAACCGATTAAAAAGAGCAATACTTACTAATAACGATATCGCAAGCGTTGTCGAAAATATTTTACATTTAAAGAAAATTCTTTTGCAGGCAAATACTCTTTCAACTAATCCGATTGATTTGACAAACATTTTTGCCGTTTGCGCTGATCACTCCCAATGTGAAGAGGAAATGTTAAGATCCTCCCAACAACTCGAAGCTTCGAGGTCTGAAACCCGCGAACTCGAAAAGAAATTAAAGCAACAGAAAGACCATATAACTACATTGCAAGAAAAGGTAAAGGACTTAAATCGAAACATTGACGAACAAGAAATAGAGTTAAAAAATTGTAACGAAAAATTACGAGTGGCAGTGAAGGAGGAACGAAGCAAATGGCAAGCATTACATGCTGACACAGAAAACGACTATCGCTGCAAGCTAAACGACTTAGAGCAACAGTTACAAAAACAAAGACAACGATCGTTACAACTACTCGATGAAAAGGAACAGGAAATAAAAGCTTTACAAACATCATTCGAAATCTTCCATTCTAACATTCGGCCGAATATGAGCGGTGCAACATTAAACGTTGCTAAAACTGATGCCGACAACGCATCATCATCTGATGGCGAAACGTTTGATGATGTAACAGCTCAAGACCTCTCCACGTACAAGAGATCAAACATTAAGGATAAAAAGCTGTCAGCAGGCGAAAGTTGTCACATGTTGCATTATGCCAATGAAATTGCCCGTAAAGATATTGAAATAGCGAATTTAAGAAAAGCTAAATATCAAGCGGAAACTTCAATGCGAAAAGCTATACATGAAAAAGTTTCCGCCCAGGAAGAACTTAACAACAAAATTGGATTACTTGAAGAGCAAGTCGATAGGTATGTATCAAAATTTGTTTGATTTGTTTCCTAAGTACGGATATGTTCCTAAAATGTGTTTAAATTATTGATTTTGTTGTCTTAGTATATGCCTAGATTGAACCTAACGCAATATAATCAATTGTTCAGTCAAATATTGTTTTTATTACTTAAATTTTTTAAAAATTAATTGAAAATTGTTTTTTGCAAGACTTGAACGATGCAAATCACGGGAAGGAGCTAATTTGGAGTATTTAAAGAATGTTGTAATCAGTTATATTGTGTCCAAAGATACAGATGGTAAGCGGCACATGATGAACGCTATAAGCGCTGTTCTGCAATTTACACCCCAAGAGACAAAAATTATCAATGAAGCTTTTAGCAAGAAATAACATTATATTTATTATAAAATTTGAATCAATATTCATAGAAAAAAAAATTACAAATTATTTAAGTTATAATAAAAAATAATTAAGGTAATGATAAAAACGAATTTTCGACTATTGAAACCCGTTTACAGGATATTTGTTTAAATGATCTTTTAGTACAGCCGGAAATATAGAAAAAAACTTAAATCTAGAACCCATTTTATCTGTTTGTGCTAACATCTCGTAGGCCGATTGAATTGTTTGTTGATTTTCAGGTAAAGCATTTTTTAGCAAACCCTAAATGATTTAAAATATACATATGTAAATATATGTAAGTGCAACAAAAATTGTAGTTAATATAAATACCTTTAAGCGAACTTCCCCTTGCATTCGCTGGAGAAAGAGACCTTGTTCAACTGGTCCGAAACAAAGCGCTTGGTCGCCTTTTTCTGCCACTCTTTTCATTTGCCTAAAGTCTACATCTACTGTTATATCAGCTGTGCCTGGAGACTTTAGTGGATTAAAAAGTTTATGATTTTTAAAAGCCTGAAAACATTAAGAGTTTAAAAATGTTTATATATTGATTTTTTTATTCTCTTTATTACTCTTAATGTATCCGATTTTTCACCAAAATGGCCATAGTCTATTATAAGGCCAATTCCTCCATTTGCTTCGAAACGTTTGGCCAACATACTGATTAAGCGATCTGATTCAAAGGAATATTCTAAGCACTGCCTTGTCTCTCCTGCAATTGGATCGAAGATTTTTGAAAAAGGCGTTTGATTCTTAGACAACACATATCTGAAATCTGCTATATTATTCTGCTCTTCGGCAATATCAATAAGTACTTCATTCCACACTCCATTAATCAGTTGCAGCTTATGTACCGGTAAAGCATCAAAGAACTCGTGAGCCAATACAATGGAAAATTCTGCAGGAACGTCCTCCAATCGGGAATACCAATAGACTTGTATGCCTGAAGCGGTAACTCCCTTTTGGTAAAATCCAGCTATGTTGCTATCAACTGCTTCATGCCTATAGCATAAAAGTTGAGCCTGTAATGCACTTAGATGTGGACTTATCTCAACGAGATGCATTGAAAATTTGCCTCCTAATTTAAACTGCGATAATACTTTTATGACATCGCGAACTAATGTACCCCTACCTGGACCAAGTTCCACTAGTTGAAATGGCGGCGCGCCAATTTTTTGCCATTCACTTAAAACCCAAATAGCAATAAGCTTACAAATAGTTATTGCAATACAAAATCTCTTATAAAACTTTTTGACTTACCTCTCCAAAAATTTGTGATATTTCCGGCGAAGTTACAAAATCTCCCTCGCCGCCAAATACATCTCGATGCATATAATATCCCGATAGTGGGTTTATAAGAACTTCCTGCATATATTCGGCAACGGTTATCGGCCCCGTTGCTAAAATTTTACCCTTCAGTTGTTTTGTAAGATCAGCATTTCCTTTATTTTTAACTTGCTTGTCGTCGTCCAAGGGTTTCGACAATATTTTAGATTGTGTCGTAAAATCAGGCCGTCTTACAGACTTATAACAGTAGTATCTAAAGTTATTTTGAAATACCTTCTCAAAAATCGTTCTTTGCATGATTTATTTTTCACACAAATTTAATTTTTAACAATTTAAAAGAAATATGCACAACCCAACGCGAAATTGTATTGCGGTTTACGTACAGCGTTACCGTTGAGCGAATTTTTATTAAAGGTGAAAAACTTTTTTCAATAGCGAAAATGTAGTTTTATTTATGAGACAGACTTAACAAGACTATTATTACGAACATATAGTAGAATATTTAGAAAATATGCTAGCTTTAAAAAGCTCAACCATGTGCAAAATATATTGCAAATGTTTTATAAACAAAACATAGATAGATAGGGTTGATGGTGTAGTTCGCCAACTGCTGAGCTGTTAACACCAAATTAAAACTGCTTTGATAAAATTTATTTTCGAAAAAATATATTGTTATCACTGTTTTTTAGAGGTGATATCAAGGCGAATTCATATACCAGGTGGTGTCGAAAAGCCAGCTGATCTA
>NDXZ01043896.1:23287-48946 GCA_003055125.1 Paykullia maculata | reverse complement strand
TTTTTTTTTTTTTTTTTTTTTAAAGGATTTTATTAACAAGTGGCACTATGGATGGGTGGAAGTGACATTTATTTATTAATACAAAATGCTAAGTCATACAAAAAATTGCTAATAATTTGAGAATAATTAAACTTTTTTTATTGAAGTTTTGTCAATTTAAATTAATATTGTTTTTTCTTGTAAATAGTTTTTTACTTTTAGCAATAACCAAAAGGATAATTCGGAAAGTCGTAGCTGCCGTGGGGCTTTTTAAGCGATAAACATTGGGAATGTTTCGGCCAATATAGCGAATAAAAAAAATATTTAAAAAAGTAGAACGTTTCAATATTTAAAGATTTTTTCTAGAATGGTTTACCGGATATTTCAAATGTGTTCTTAATCGGCAAAAATTTCACGTTGCAATTTGAATAATTTTGGAAAAAAATCTTATCTATTAAATCTAAAAAAAATTTTTTAAATGCAATTTTTTGTTTGTATTTATTTTGTGAAAAATTTTTCTTCACTTAAGAAAAACTTTCTATGAACACCCTTTATTTCAAATGTGAATTAGTTATTGTTTCTTTAAATACAATCAAAAGTTCGCTAAAAAAATTTGGGCAAAATTTTGTGAACAAAAATGTATACCAATTTATAACATAACTTTTAGTTAGCTTTTAAATTTATGTGAAAGTTTTCTAATTATTTTGCTTTCTCTGAGTTGTTGTCCTAATTCACATTTATATCAGAAACTAGGTTTATAACCGACAAAATCTATTTAAACTTTTTTTTTAAAAAAGTTTAGACATTCCACGCGAAAATGCACAACATATATACTATATATATTTTTTTTATAAAAAAAACAACAAAGTTGCAATATTGACAACAAACAAATATTTTTGTTAAAAAGTTAAAACTAAAAACTACAATAAATTACAACAGATATTGAAAACTTTTTGTTATCTAACAGTGATACGACGAAATGAATTTAACAATACAGTGACAGTGATGTGCAAACTTTTTATTTTAGTGTCTTGTTTAGACAATTTTTGATAATATTTTTTTATATTAAAAATTTCCAATTTTTATCTCATAATTAACAACAAGAAATTGAGAAAGAATTTGACAAAAAATGATACAAATTTCCTTATTTTAAAAAGTTGTTACTAAAGTTAAAAAGAAATGTGAGACACGTTTTATGAAAGCTAATTTTCTTGAAAAAATTTTTTTAAACCAATTTATAAAAACATTTTGATAGATTTTCTTTTTATAGAAATTTAAAAATCAAATTTTTTTAAGATATATGTACATACATATATGGGTCATTTCATGTCAAGTGAACCAACTTTTTGAAAGCGATCTTTTCCGATCGGGATGAAGTTTGCACCATAGAAAGCCCTATTAGATAGTAGCTCAGACACAATTTTTTAACAAGATCGGTAAAGAACTCTTAAAGTTAGAGGGGGTCAAAATTTGACCTTTTGGCCAAACAGGTGTTTTTTCTCATCCATGTAACTAATTACCTATTGCTCTTAGCAAAATTTGTCCCAAATAGCTTAGATAGCTATTTCTTTAATCTTTCCAAAATAATTTTTTTTTAAATAACATTTTTTTTGCAAAAAATAAATTTTTTTAATTTTTTTTCAAAATGGGCCCATTTTTTTGCTTAAAAGAAAGCTTAGGACTTTTTCTGTAAGAGCTTTGTGGTCGCCTAGTGAGATGCGAGTGGGATATCTATGAAAAAAATATTTTGTAACTTAAGAGTGCAAATTTCATCCCAAGCGGAAGACATCGGTTTCAAAAGTTGGTTCCCTTGACATGAAGTGAATGTTTTCTTACTTTTTTTAATATTTTATCGAAAAGAATTCTGTATTAAAAATATTTGTAATAGATTAATAATTATTTTTATAGAAAATTTTAATTAATTTTCTTTTTTTATAAAATGTTGCAGTCTTTTGTGTTAGTAAATATTTGTTGCATTTATCTTTAATTATTAATTTTATTTTCAACTTTTTTCAGCTTTTTATTTTCTGCAGTTAATTTTAATAAATTTTGTTTTTATCATAAAGACTTTGGAAATTTTGTTTTCCATTAAAAAAATTGTTGTAAATTTTCTGTTTAAAACAAATTGCATTGTGCAAAAGTTTGTACATCACTGTTTATAAATAAATTAAGCTATAACCATTAATGGACATATTTTTTACATATTTTTGCCATAAAAAGAAAAACATGTGAGAAAATTTCAAAAAAAAAAAAAAACTTAATTTCAAAACATATAAACACACACACATACACACAAAAAAATACATGCATATTATATAAGAAACAGTAAATGTACATTAAGTTGTAAATTTAAAGGTTGCTTTTGGGTGTGTTTAGTTATTATTAAATTTGGGTAATTTGTAAGGTTCATTTATCTTTAAGTAGAAAAAAATATAAAATTTATAAAAACACTCACACACATACATACAAACGTATACAACTAAATAACATGATAAACTTTTGTATGTATTAATTTTCATTTATACACCCACCCACACAAAACAAACATTCTTAGTAAAAGAAATTATTATAAAACGTGGAAAAACGTTTGTGTGGTTTTGTTTTACCTCTTGTGGTGGTACATCGTAAGTGCGAGTACGTAAATCGACACGAGCATATGAATCGATGCAGGGTAAAACGAAGAAAATACCTAAAGTGGTTTTGGGAACAAAATTTTTGTTTTTGATTGTTTGGTTTTTGTTAAAATTGTAAATAATAATAAAAAAATTGTTTTAGTATTTTGCAAAATGTTTAAGGCACTTTAGTAATATGTAATATTTACCAGGACCCTTGGCGCCGCCTTGCATTAAACGACCCAATCTGAATATTACAGCTCTTTCATATTCTTGTACGACCTGAAAAAAAAACGAAGGAAACATTTATTAAAATAAAATTGTTCGACTGTCCTAATTACACCTGCCTAGAACCCATTAATAGAAGAAGTAACCCAGCTGCTAACGCGCCAAGTAGCAAGGCTTTGTCTGTATTTTTTTATTCTTAAAAATTTAGAATTTTTAACCACTGCTAGCTATAGGGCGCGTATTAGGAATTTTACAAGTCTACAGCGTATTTTTAATTATTTTAACTTTAAACTCATTTTAAAAAAATTACAAAAAAACTTACGACTACAAAAGGAGTTTGTTTTGCTAAATAACAATTTTTAAGATTAATTTAAAAATTTTTGCTGGTGAAATTTGATACAAGTTACCGAATTTGAAATATCTACATTAATTCTAAGTTTTTTTTTTGACAAGGTATTTAAAAAAATTAAAATTAAAAGCTCAAGTATGCGGAATTAAATTTAGTTTTTGAATTAAATTGTTTTTAATCAAAAAAGTAATCGCCAAGAGTTTTAATTAAGCTCTTTGATGTGATTAAAAGTCTTTAAAACCAGTTTTTCACAGCTAGTAGGGAATGGGAAGTATTTCTTATCCAAAGAAGTCAAACTGTAGCGTCATTTTCGGTTAAAACTTTTGTTTTGGCAGACTTAATTCTTAAAGATTTACTCCTTGTCTTTTAATGTTTTAAATTTTGAACAAATCTGAACAAAAGCTTAGAAGTAATATATTTATTGTATTTTGTATGACATAAATTTTAAAAATTTCTTTGTTAGTTAAAAAAGAAATAACATACAAATGAACATTTTGTATTATGTTTCTTTTGTTTAACGTAAGATGTAATTAAAGTCTTGAAGCCCTAACGAAATATTAACACATACTCTAAAAATGGTTACAAGTTTGTTAAGAATTTTTGCCACTTGAGAAAAAAAGACAACAACTACATAAGCGTAATTACAATATTATTATGCTGTGAGAAATATTATCAGCATTACCGTAAATTGTATTAAAATCCCCCAAAACTATGCAATATTTTTTCTCGATTTAACTATTTTCATTGTGTGATTGATGAAGGCCAATACAAATATTATTTTTTTTTTGTATGTGGGAAAGTGGAAAAATTTTTCTGTATGCAAACATACGTACATACATACTTACATACATAAATATAACATTAATAAAGATAAACATAACTTACTTTAAAACAAACAAATAAACTAAAAGGTAGTGTCAGTATACACAAAGCCAGCGATAGCAATATCAATATTGTGCCACATGTTGATGATTGTTCCGTATTTGTATCTTCTTCAGCTGCAAATAAAACAAAAATATTTGTTGTTAATAATTATTATAGATTTAAAAAAAGAAAAATAAGTTAAGTCGTACATTGATATATAAATAATATTTGTTATACTTATACTATGTTATACGTCATTTCAGTTGATTTTTTAAAAACTTAAAAAAGTAAATTAAGCTGAAAAAGCTATAAAGAAAAAATTGCATTAGTACTGACATAATAAGCTGCATTGATCCTCTTTGCTGGCATGTTTTTTTAATATTATTTTTTTTAAATAATATCCACAACCACTTACTAATATTAAGATACACAATACGTGTTTCGTGCTTTGGTGCTGGATCTGAAAATACGATTTTTATGTGTTTAATATAAAAATCATTGTTTTCAACTACTTTTTGCACACACAAATTTCAAATAATGGCAACAACAAAAATAAAAAGCAATTGATTTTATAAAATATTAATAAATGTTTTGATTTTTCCTTTTGGCAACAATTCAAATTTTATATATAACCATTTATGCGTATTTCATATTAAATTTTTTTTTATTGCTTAACATGCTATTAAGCGAACAAAAACATAACATATTTGCGTTATAAGTATGGTTTTATGTACATTTAAATAAAGTGTGCACAATTATATTTATACATATACACTTGCTTAAAATATTTTAAGTGTTCAATATACATATTGTACGAATGTGTATTTTTTGAAGTATGGTATAAAGTAGCTTGGAGTTTTAGTAACAAAGTGGTATGTGTTTGTTTATATATTTTATACGATTTTATATAAATAATATTATTTTTGCCTCTTCAGTTTTATTACAAAGTTCGAAATAGTTCGTTTGTTAAGTCAACAAAGGGATGTTGAATAGTCAATTCGACAGAGAATCACTTTAATATAATTAAAATAAGAAACTTCATTTTTTAATGTTTGAATTGGGTATTAAAGCTTTTTTTTCTTTATATATAACTTTATTATAAAAACTATGGAAAATTCATTAAACACAAACTTTTTTTATAAGAAAGTCTCATATAATGAACTTCTAGACATAAGGATTAAATACAAAACATATTAAAAATTATTCCTGATAAAAAGCGTATTTAATTAAGTTCTTTCCAAATGAACGCTTAATCCAAATTTTAAATTCAATACCAGTAAAAAATCAAATTCGAAATTTATTCAAAAGTTTAAAGGAAATTGGTTTAGGCAAAAAAAAGATATTTTTAAATTATCTAAAACTAGACAGTTAAGTCAAACATTTCTTTAAGTGAAGATCTTAATTAAAATTCCTAATAAATAGATATTTAAAAACAAAATTTATTAGCAATTTATTAAAACTTCTTTCTTAAACGCGAAGCTTGTAGTCCTTCATTTACTTTAATTTTTTTTTTTTATTTAAAAATAGGTTTTCATTTTATTTTCAATATAGCGTTTCTTCGTTATATCGCATCATTAGGTTAAATGATTAATATGTCTAATAATTGATTTAAAAATTATATATAATAGTTTTGTATTTGAGGAGATTTTTAGATGGTAAAGAAATAGATATACATTTTTTGATAATATTTTTAGAATATTTAATATGTAGAATATTATTTAAAAAAAAATTTTTTTTTCAAAATTTTATTGTTAACAGGAAAACTATTAATAATTTTCTTAAATAAATTTAAACAAGATTTTCGACAAAATAGAAATTCCTTTTTAGGGCATTTCAATAAAATGATATTTTTTCGCCTTTTGAAATTTTTATACTCTGAAAAACTTATAAAAACTTTTTAAAAGATGCTACGAAGTCAAAAAAAAAATATATATATATAAAAAAAAAATAATGACCGAATTTTTTCGTTAAATGCCATAAATAATAAATGTCTGCCATATATTTAAGCAGATTAACACCCAATTTCATACGAAAACTTTTTATTTAGATAAATTCATTTATCATAAATAAATAACGGACATATTTATATATGTATGTATGTATGTATGTATATATGTACATAGTAGAAGTGGATTAAATTTGTTACTTACAAGCTCTTGTTATTTGATTCGAAATCTTATGTTTGTTTCCCCCCTCATTGCGTATAAGCAATATTGAATTAAGATTCTCTAACACTAATACGTCCCAATGTTTTGATTATAGTGCAAATATTTTAGGTTCTTGTTAAACCAAATGCTAACAAAAGTTTTATTAACAAAAAAAAAAAANNAAAAAAAAAAAAAAAAAAAAATGAGATAAACACATAGTGTAAACAACTTTCCTTTCACGTCCTTTTTCTAAGTTTTGTTAATTTTGTTTTTTAACAACATAAAGGACTTAGTAATATGACAACTTTTAGAATATTTATTTTGTTGTTGCTTTAAGTTTTTGTTATGGTTTCATTTTTCGAAATTTTATTGTAAACAAGTGAACAAGTAGTGATAAACAAAAGCACCATAGATGGCTACACTTTGATGTCATCATCAGTTGACATTGTTTATCCAAAAACTAAGAGTGAAAAATAATACCGAAAGGAACTAAAGAAAAAAAGCGAAGATGGAACTTTCTCTGCTATAGTTATCGTAGTTGTTGTTTTTGTAAAGCAACCATTTAGTTATTAATAATAAAAAAATCATATGGCAAATAAATAGAATCAAGGATAAACATAAAGTCAATAAATAATTTCCGTATTAAATTTTAAGCAGATGGTATCAGTAAGAAAAAGGAACAAAAAATACATTTAACTTTAAATCGAACCTATTTTTCCAATTACATGTTAACAAATAATTGAGTGTTAAAAAAATTTTCCAATTATATGTAAAAGTCGTAAACCATCGAACTAGAAAAATAAATTTAAAGCAATTTTATTTTTATGCATCGTTAACAAATTTAAAGTTAAGAATAGTTTAAATATACAAATAAATATACATAAATTATAACATATAAAATAACTTTTTTGATTTTGCTTATAAAATTATTTAAAAAAATAAAAATTAAAGAATTTTGTCAAACATCATTTGTTTGTCAACAACTTTAGAAACATTTTAGGCAAATAGCCCAGGCATATTAATTTTTTAATTTTATAATTTTTATATTATAAACAATATGTTAAATAAATATTTACAAATATAGGGTACCTCAAAACGTACTTTGGATTCTTTAAAAAATTTCAAAACTAATATTTAATTATTATTTTAAATGAATCACAACGAATTTTAGTTAGAGATATTAAATCAATAAGCTCATAGACTTGTGCATGTAATAAGAAGAACATATGATGAGAAAAGAGGTATTAGTAAGGCTCAAGGTGGCTTATAAGTATTTAATTTACATAAATGGTAAACAAGTAATCTTACACAGCAGTGATTTTTATTAGCAATTCCCGACTTTTTTTCAAGATATTAAAAAGAATGATTATATGTACGCTAGCAAAGAAAGAACAACATTCATTTTGAAAATAACATCTGCTTCCCATAAGTCATGGCTATTTAACGGAACTTGCCTAAAGTTTTATTAAAATTGCCACCACATGCAGGATATACTCTTTTGTAGTTAATCATGACAACATATTTTGTTGCTTAAATAATTAACAAGCTTATGTATATCAATTTAAAATAAACATAATGCGTTGCGCTAAGCTGACACCTAATTACTCTTTTGTTTAAAAACAGCATTATTTACAAATAAAAAAAACTGATACAAATAAAAAATACTGTACATTTTGTTATTAATTCATTTTAATGCTTAACACTGGTAGTTATTGTAATATTAATCGCTTGCCGATTAAAATAAATACACAAATAACAATTTTTTTTCTGCAGTTGATTTTTTTTTTATAAATAAAATGTTTATAATAACAATAAAGTCCTTAATAATAATATATTTTTTTTGCAAACCATTTAAACGAATTATTATAAAGATGATTAAAAATTAACTTTAAAAATTATTATCCTGCAGGGATTTCTTTTCGCGCATTTTAGGGCTTTTTATAAAAACAAAATTTGTATTCGTACTAAAGCCCTAAATAAACATGTAAAAAATATAAAATGTTATCCGTACAATGGCAAAGCAAAATTTACAAATGAAAACGCATTTGCCTATCACTTTACGTGGAAGAATGTTATAGCTGTTACGAAATTTAAATTTACGTGAGAGAATTTATTCCTCGAGGAACTTAATTTGTTAAAATAAGATACAAACGTGTAAAAAAGATAACCATTAGACGTTTCTGTATGTAAATATGGAAATATTTATAAAACTTTGGTAGAAGTTCCTAATAGTAATTAGGTTTTATGTTACTCCATAGAATTAACAACTTTTTGATTTTAAAACATTTGTAAACAAATGGTTATATAGGATAACTAACTTAATGATAAGGTTTTCCTTATTATCATATAAAAACTATTTTCGAAAAGTTATTTGCTTAATGCAATGGTTCTTTCTAAAGAGTTTAGATATAGAACTTGAAGTCTTTATTGGCGAACACTGATTTATTTAAATATACTTTTAACTAGAACCCACATGGCTAGTAGCTTTTCACAGTTATGCAAGTTGTTGCCATTAAATTAAAAAAAATAAAGTCAATAATTTCGCCTGCTCCTAGCCAAACCAATAACAGTAGCACTGTTAAAAAGTTTTCTTTATACTCTATTGGGTTAAGTTTGTGCACACTTAGATGTCATACAATAATTGTTTAAATTAAAATATTCACATAATTAAAAAAACACTATTAAAATAAGTACCACTTCATGAAGCTCCCTATATTTACTAATAAAATCAATCAGTTATCAATTGTTTGTACGCCTGCATGAATAAACCTAACGAAACACAATTATTAGGGCAGTACAGAACTAAGTTGTAAATTTTATCCGGTTCAAAATATGATATGCTTTATTGCTCATTAGTTGTTTGTTGTTTCTGTACAAGCTATTTGTAACCTTATGAAGATAAAAGTCATCAAAAATATTGAAGCAAGAAAAATGTATGGAAAAATATCTAATATTTTTTTTAGGAAGTAAATTTGTTTATTTATTTTTGTTTACTTATATCTCATAAATAAATTTAACGAAGTTTTCTTATAAAAAGAAAAACAAAAACTTGTAGACATTTTTCAACAGTTTTTTTTATATTTTATACAAGAAAGTTTATTCATAAACATATCATTTCTTTCCTTTTACGTTTTTATTATGAATTAGTATTTTTTTGTTATTGTTAACTTTTTATTTGTTTCTAATTTGACTGACAATTTTGCTAAAATGTCAATTTAAATTTTAAAAAACGCAGGAGAATGCCAGTCTCTTAGTTTATTGGTTGCTGGACCTTTTCTTTTAAAAAACTCTGGTGTATTACACTACAACAGCCCACATCTAACGTCCAACTGCCAATATTAATCTGCTTGACAAATTAAGTTTGAACATACATACATACGCATGTATATAAAGAATAAATACAATTTATATTGTAATTTATTATATATGAATAAGCTAACTTTACATAACAAATAAGATACTTGTCATTAAATTTTTATGTGTCAAGATACATAATTAACTTTTGTTATTGAAGCGTAAATTACAAATGAATGAAAAAATTATGAAAAAGGTATTTAATATTGTATTAAAAGCTTAAATAAAAAAATTTGTCATTTAAGGATGTAGATTCCCCAAGTGTTACTTTATTTTCTATATCTTTAACAGAAAATGTATGACTCTTTTTAATGTATTCAGATGTCAGAATTTAATAAATATTTAACCACAATTACAACACTTTAATAATTGACTGTGATGATCATCAAAAGCAATAAAAAGTCACTCACACATACACACATTTATATACAAACGTAATATTACCCATATGCATGTATGTACTTATGTATATAAATATATATATGTATGTATATCAAGTACATAATAAGAATGCGTATATGTTTTTCTGAATTGTACTAAGTGTATTTTATGTAAATATATCACTTGTTTGTTTAAGTCACACAAAAAGATGAAACATTAACATCATCAAACAAGCAAACGCAAAAAAACTATCTGTCAACCCAACAGATAAAACAAAATGAAAGAACAAACAAAGAGTTAACACAGAAAACATATTTTTGCATAAAACAATGTGAAAAATACAATAATTGTGTAGTGTGTGCAAATATAATTAAACAAATATTTATTTATCTCTATGTGTAATTAAAAAAAACTTTTGCTTAACAAGTTTTCATATATAAATATATTGAGTTAATAATTATAAAAATTTCATATTTAAAGAAGATATTAATTTTTTTGTATAAATTAAATAAAAATAGTTGTTGTTTTAGGCGCCAGATTTATTCTTATATCAAATTTGAAATCTAAACAAATCAATTACACTGGTTAACAGTGTTTTTGCTGTAAAAAGCTTTTTACTTTATTTGACATACATAAGCATTATTGATTTTAATAGTGGTGTATTTTTTTTACCAACAGCTCTAGTTATCCAAAATAATACTTTTTGCAAAACTTTCTTTGGTTCGATTTTCTAATGTGAACTGACCTAGAAATAGAACTCTAAATTCTAATCTTACTTGTATACTCATAGTCCTGGTACTTTTTCTCTGTACTGCTAATGTTCTGGTAACAGTTTACTGCCTAGTCTTTTCCTTTAGGTAGTTCTACACGAATACTAATCAATATTTGTAATGTAATTGGTAAAGTTTGTATTTTTATATATATCTTGCTCATTTAAAACAATCAAATCAAATGTGCTAAATTTTGAAAATGTATTTTTTAGGTAGTCATCCAAATCATTTTGATGTTTTTCTGAAAAAAGTACATTAATTGCTGTATTAACTCGACATTTTTGAAAATTTTTTTAACTAAAAAATTATTTTTTGGTGGAATTTGTTTCTAGAAACTCTATTTTCTTATGCTACAGTTACTCTCAGCTTAAACTCAGAAAAGTAAAATAATAAAGATTTTGTTAAAATCCTTTATCAAACAGCAATAAAATCGATTTAGTTAACCAGTGTCTTTTAATGTAATATGACGTCATTTTTAATAAGGAATATATCGTCACAGAAAATGCAAAACGCTCTATTTAACATTTTAGAAATTTTACAGGAGAAGCAAAAACCAAAAAAAAAGTGCTACTAAGTTTCTCAATAAATTTAACGTTTTAAACAAGTTGTCGTAGACGAGCATACTGTCGTTGTCCATTGTTGGACTAAAACAAGTAAGAGCGCTACATTTGACTGTGCCAAATCTTATATACCCTTCATCATGTGTATCCAACTTTTTTCAAATTTATCTGTAGTTTATCTCAAAGCTGCAAAGTAATAATTTTTTTGTGGGAAAAAAAGAGGCAGTCGTCTTTTTTTGCCTATATCTCAGCCGGTTATTGATGCATCTGATTTTCTCGAAAGTATCTCCAAAAGTTTGATACCTTATACAGCCTGGGTAACCTAAGGGAGCTACGAAAACTTGATTTCAACCAACATACGGACAGACAGACATGTCTAAATCGACCTCCCTGTCTCTAAGGATCCTGAATTTATGTTCTTTATATAGTCGCAAATGAATCTTGTAAAAATTACAAACGGAAAGACAAACCTATATATACCCTTGCCACGTGTGTGATGGGTATAAAAAGTAAATTTTTAATTTTTTGATAGATAGGGCATTTTGTATTTTCTGTGACGATATATTAATCTACAAAACTTTTTCCCGGAATGTTAAATTGTTTTTCTAAGTTTAACTTTTTTAGATGATTTAATTTGTAAATTTTTATTTAAATAACACGAGGGAAAAAACTTTTCTTTTAAAAGTAAGCTTTTTTACTTTAATGGCAGTTAGTTTTTATGTAATAAAACATTAAAAAAAACAATATAAATGAAACATACAAAAATTTCGCTGACAAAGCACAGTGGACCTAAAAAATATGTTACTTTTTATAGAACTTACATTTTCACTGTCCAAATAATCTTGATAGCATATACTGATGGAAATAGTAGAATGAATGTACAGGAATTTTTTGTGCAAATGCGAACAAAGATTACATCGATTAATGTAGAATTTCCTTTTGAGTTTATTGTTTTCGTTCATCCCAAGGTGTCACTTAAAAAGGTTTGTAACTAATCTAGAAGTTACAGTTATGATGATAATGCAATGAATTTTTTAGGTAGAGGCCATATTTGTCAAAATAAGTTGTGATTGCGATCTAACGCTATTCTCCTATTCTCTATTCTGTTCCTATGTCCTAAAGAGTTATATCATCTCCCGTATTTTTTATTTATAATATTTCTGAAAATTTTTTACATGTTCATAATATATAACAAAAAATACTGCAAATTAGTTTTACGGTAATGCATAGTATGGAACCAAATTTTTTAACAATTTGTCTGTTAACGAATATAGCTTCCATATAAGGCCTACACCTGGATGTTATCTAAATAGTTATATAATGTCTAAAAATTGAGATCGAAATAAAAATACATTAAGATAGGATTAATGTAAGCATAAAACATGCTACAAAATTATGTGATGATCGACCTACGAATCATTTAAGCTGCCGTATAAGCCACATTTCCGAAAATCACTAAAAATTTCATAAAACTAGTTATGATTTGGGAGTTAAAATAAAACTCCTTAGAAATAAGTTTAATTTTTATTACAAATCTCTTTTATTTGTTTTTATCGATCCATGATTTGTCTTATCCCCATTTATAAACAAATAAAATATTATAATTATTGCCATATTTTTAGCACAAAATATTAAATTTTGGAAAAAAAAGTTTTGTTAGGAAACGGCTAGACTCAGAATAAAGCTATGTATGTATTCCTTAATTTTAATTTTGAGGTAAAGTTTTAAATTAATATATAAAAATATATTTATAAAAAAATATATAATTTAATTAATTTTTTTTTATTCTTTGTATATTCTAAGTTTAAAAACAAATTAATTAAATTAATTGCTACTCAATAAAAATATAATAATAAAAAACATACATACATACATAAGTATGTAATAAATTTTAACTAATAAAATATTAAATAAGTTTAAAGACATACAAAAAAGAACAAAACTCTAATAGTATTAATAAAACTATTTCTTACGATGTTGATTAATGGGTACAATTGTCGCTCTTCTTTGATCTACTATGGATATGCTTTTAGCCATCATTGCTGACAATGACGGTGACGATAACAATGACCGATGATGGCAATGGATATAATGTACAAAAAAAAAAACTAAATGAATCTTTAACACTTGATTATATTTAAAGGAATACGATGTATTGATATATGAACATTTATTTTAGTATTGTTGTTGGTAACACAAGAACTCCCTGTGAAAACACCATTGAAAACACTTTCCAAACACAAAAAACACATACACTTGCACAAACACAGAATCACTTTAATTGAATCGAATTCGCCTGAATGGTGTGAAATTGAATAGAATGTGTAAAACTATACTATAGATAGATAGAAAATACAATTTATCATTGGAATATTTAATCAAACACTGGTGTAAAGAACTTCTAAGTACCACTACGAGTACAAAGTGTGCAGTTGATTTATTTAAACTGTTTTTTTTTTGTAGAAAAAAAAAATATCTCACACTTGGCTTTGATATATTTGAGTTTTGGATTTCAATCGTCATAAAATTTTTTTTTCTATAGAATTGGTTTTAGGTTCGTCTATATATTATTTATTTTTTATTGGCTTTTAGTGTGGTACCATATGATGGTTAAATAAAAGAAATATTATACACCAGGGTTTTTGTTATACGGCCGTTATGCTTAATTCGCTTCGGTTGTTTGCTTGGTGCACATGAATAGTAATTTATTTTACAAAAACTTTCAATAAAACATTTTTCAAACAATTCTGAATAAATTTAAAATTTTTATAGGTTTCTTTGAAAACAAGTGTTTGATTTCATCTATACATATACATATACATATACATATATTTAAAAGTTAAAGAAGCAAAAAAAAAGAAAACAATAAAAAATTGATGCAGTCAAAATATCCTGAAGGTTTGAATAACCGGCGGCAAAAATCTATAACGAAATTTTAGGTTTTTTTTTGGTTTTAATGCGTTACACACTTTAAAAAATGTTTTACACGATTTGACCAGTATTTGAAAACTAACTCAATGAATTTGTATGCTTGGAATCTTCTCTATATAAGTCGTAGGCCAAAAGACAGACGGAAATAGGAGTAGAGACTCATTTTTCTCAATGAAGTTAATTGAGTTGAAAGCTAACACTGTATGACATCTGTTCGTTTTCCTGTCGTTTGAACCTAGACGCACATATAAACTGACATACACCCGTTTACAAATATTTCCATACACTGGCACAGAGGAAATAATTTAATTCTCTTATTTATTTAAGAGTAAATTAAAGCTCTCAATTTTTTGAAACTGAGACGTTTTGCTTCTGTCTCTTGCTTTTTGCAGAATTTCATCATACTTGCGCATTTTGTTTTGTTTTTCTTTCAATAAAAACTCTTCCTGTTCATTTGACTTGTTGTCACTTTTAACATATACAAATACATTTTATTAGGAAACTCTAAGCTTAACCACAAAAAAGCTTTCAAAATGCGTAAGGTAATTTGTAAATGAAAATAGAAAAAAATGGGAATAACTAGGGGAAAAAGCTTTCTTCCGATTAACTACTGTTTGCTAGCAAAAGCGGAAATGTTTTGTTTTTTACAACTAAAACACTTAATGTGTTTTAATTAATTAATTGAAGGATGCTAAATGAGAAAGTTTTGAATTTTTTTTTAGATTGTAGGTTTATTGTAAAGGATGCTTAGTGTTAAATGAAACTTTTATTTGTCCTAAATTTTTTGTCGCTGATTAACTTTTCGACATAAAACTGAACATAAACATATTTATCCTACATAGAAAGGAAGTTGTAAAAATTTGGCTTAAGCAATTTATTGTCTAATTAGCAAGGAGCAAGGCTAATTATATCAAACATAAACAATAAAAAAGCATTTACAGAGCTCTTCTTTAAACGAAGAATTAACAGGAAAGTTTTTGAAAATTGTTAAATTTATCAAATAAGTTTTTTATATCTAAAATTTAAATTATACATTTTTCTAATTTAGCGCAAGTTTTCAACATTTTTCAAGTGTATTGAAGATTTATTTTTGACAGAAAGCTTTTTTGATAGCTTTATTTTAAAGAATGTATGTATTTATATATTATTTTGACACCATCTAAATAAGGTCTGTAAATTATTCCAGTCAAAACATCAATACAAGCTTGATGCCATTAGCAAGGATTAAAAATTTGAAGAGAACGATTATTTATAATCATATGTTTAATAGTTCATCCACCTCAAGCTATTGTTTTAAATTTCATTCAATACGACTTAGTGTCACTAACATTACCGTTAGTGTCACAAACATTCGTAAAGTCTAGTTTTATTATTGTGGTTAAATACAACAACCTTCGCGAAATCTGTGTTGAGAAAGTTATTATGAAGATGAAGCTCAAGGATTATAATTGACTTGCAGCCTTATTTATTATTAGAAATTCTTTCTAAAATTTCGGGAAATCAATACATATAAAAGAAATATGAAACAGGATTGCAAATAAGTTGTTATGAGTTTTAGCAAATTTTATAGAATTCAGCTAAAAGTACTATCATTAGATGATGACTTAAATTTATTAAAAATATTTTTTTTTTTAACAATAAAGTTTTAAAAAAAAGTATTAAAAATGAAATGGGATTGCATAAGACGTATTTATTTCTCTTTATTTTGTAAGTCGTTAGTTTGTGGTAAGGCGAAGTATTAAAAATTACGTACTTTAAAATACTATTTTTTTATAAATAAATAACCAACTTGTTAACCTTTATCGTGTAATTTGAGTAAATTTTAATTTTTTATTTATTTGCTATGTCACGGTATTATGTCAATTGTATGTTCAATTGTTTTTATAGAATGACTTATCATTTAAGTACACATAAAAGGTAAATCATTACTTAAACCAAAAACATATTAAAAAACATTTGTAAGCCTACATCGTCTGCACATTCTTTTAATATAAGATAGTTTTAAACATAATTTTGAAATGTTTGCTAACATTTGAAATTATTTATATGGCCTATTTCAAGAATCCATACTGGTGCTCATATGTGCATATACGTATGTTTGAATGTGCATCTATAAAATAATATTTATATTTGCGCAAAAGCTTGACTAAAAATCACAAACTGTGTGTTGTCTTTGTTGCATGAGAGCAAGCAATTTTGGTAAATAGTTTTCTTTTATTCTTAAGGAGTGAAAATAAAAAATATTTTTCTTTAATTAAAAACTCTAAATGACTTAACAATAAACGTAATAGTAAGAAATGATGGGGTTTCTTTTGTGCAGAAAGAAAAAATATAAAGCATACGTCTCTTACATTCAGATTGTTTTTCATTTAATTTAATGATAAAAGAAAAATAAAATACAAATAAAATAACTTGTTAGTTTTTTAAGGAAACTTTTGCATATTTTGGATTTGTAAGAATTCTTATTCAATTTGTTTTTGAATTTTTATTTAAACATTTTTTTAAACAATATTTTTGAATTTTTTCAAAGACTACTGATGAAAGCCAGCAGACTAGACTAGACTAGCTTGAACTAACAACAAACTTTATTTTATTTAGTTATATAATATTTAAAAAAGTCAAGACTAGTTAGAGAAATCGTAAATACTTGAATATATTCAAAAAAAGGTCAAAAATAGCTATAAGAACACTATTGTTAAAAAAAATATGGGATCAAAAAACATATCAACAATATATTTAACATTTTTTGAATGTTCGAGGTTAAATTGCAAAAACCATGTTAAATAGTCATAAACTCTATATGGACATACATATATGGAGGTACTCAATTACAAGTTATATCATAATCAGACCTAAACGTTAACAAAATAAAATTTAGGTGATAGTTTTTGTCTATATCTCAGTTGTTAAAGGCCCTATAAATTGAATTTTTTTTAAGTTTTTTATAATAAATTAACGTTAATTTATAAAAGAATTAGAAAAAGAAATTATCTAACGAAGTTATCTTAAAGATAAAAACAGGTTTTTTGTTTAATTTTTGTAAAAAAAAAAATTAGTCATGATTTTTTACTTGTATTTTGGACATTTTTGCTGATTAAAAATAAAAACATTTATTAAATTTGTCTAATAGAGCGAAAGTACACTTAGCAACTTAGCAAATATTTGCTTTTAAGTAACATGTGTACCATGGGACATTAATAAATTTACTCCTCTTTTTGAAAGGGCTTAAAGAGTTCGCAATAAAATGCTGTAGGAATTACAAATGATGTGACAAACTTATATATGTATGCCCTTTTTACTTGAAGAAGATAAAAAAAGACCAAAAATAAGCTTAATGCTTTTAAAACGGTTTTCCTGTTTCAAGTTTTTTTAAAGAGGCCAAGGCCTTTTTAAATGTCTTAGAGGCTTAAAGGGTTTTTTCTTATAGACAGTTTATGTTTATATTCAAAACAAAAACTTTCTACTTTACTCGACTTTTAATCTTCTTTAAAAAAGTTTTCTATGAGTGGCAAAAATCGAAAAAAGTTACATTTAATGGTTTTAGGCATCAATCTCAAAATTATACACTGCCGTGAAATTACTTGGAAGAACATGACCATATTTTAAAAATGTAAAATTTTAAGCTTAATATCTTTTTGTTGGTTAAAACTAATCAGTATACTTTTAAACCAATGCTAAAACAAATAAAAAATGTTATTAAAAAGTTTAATAAAAAACCTAAAAAAATTATAAATAAAATGAACAAAAATTGGTTTATGAAAAAAATTGTAAATAATATGAGCATAACTGAACTTTAATTTTATAAAAATTGCTGGAAGCATATCTCAAATAATAAACAAGCAATTTATTTTTTTTAATGATTATTTTTTAATATCTGACTAATACCTAAGGGCATTTCTCACTGAAACTCAAACAATTATTTTTACATAATATTAAAATAAACAAAAAATCTAATATACATATGTATTTTGTTTTAGGCTTTTTAAATAATCATTAATATTTTATTTTATAAAATAGAATAGAAGATAGAGAGATAGAATAGACAGATTAATAAGTTTTAATTTGGTCGTCATAATGTTTAATGTTTTTAAATTCTACATCACTGTATTTGTATAAATATATTTGTATTTAGTTTGTATAAATTTAGTTAAGAAACCACAAATATACTTAACACAAGATTTATTGCTAAAAGCAATAGAAATTGTAAAACCACAACCCCATGTTCAAAAAAAAAAACTCTGTAATTTTTCAATCGTATAATTAAACGAAAGTTTTTATATATGTATAAGATTTATATTGTTTCTTATACAACATCATATGCATCGTTTATAAGTTATTTGTACAACGTACTTACAAAATGTAATTCGTCGTGATACTGGAAATGGAACTGACAAATCAATTCTAACCTCTAACGCAACAACCATTTTTAATAGAAAAAACCTAAAGTTCATGTCAGTTACATTGCAAATCCGGTGGCCTATCACTCAAACCATGTTCAATCAAGTGTCATATGTAAAATCAACCAAAAACAAAATTTTGTTTTCATGCCAGGCATGGAAAATTGAGATTTTAAAATGGTACTAAACTTACTCGTAAAAGCTAATTTGCTCATTGCTCTTAGGAAGAATAATTTTGAGAATAAAACCAAATTTTTAAAGATTTTTTAATACGTACTTTAAAATATTTTAATTTGTATAAAGTCACTGAATGTTTGTTGTTGCTTGAGTGTTACCATTTATCTTTTTGTATAACTGTGTGCCAAAGTGCGGGTATGAAACAAATTTTTCTATAATGAACACAGGAAGAATATGGTTTAATACAGAAGATAATTAAACCACGCAGATACTGGTAATTTAAAAACTTAACATTTGTAAAAATTTTTTTGGTGTCAGAAAAAACTCTAAAAAAAAATTAAAAAAAAAAATTTAGTTAAAAATTTCCACAAAACAGGATTCCAAATCAACTAAGCTTGTTATTAAAATTGCTTTTTTATATTTTAACTAGATTTTAATTAAAAAAACTGAACTGAATATGTCACTAAAATAAATACAAGGTGGGCCAAAAGAAATCATCCGGGCCAAAAGGAGTCATCCGACAGACGAATTGTTACGCAAAAAATAGACACGATTATTCCGCGTTCTTGGGAAGTGTATCGCTCCATGGCTTGTTCACTTGTATTCTACATCTGTCTAGTTCCCAAATATCAAAACATTTGATATTGGCCGCCATTTGCAAAAATAAGAGCATCTTCCAATAGGGTGATTTCTTTTGGACCACCTTGTATATATGTCCCTGAACTAAATATGTAACAATAGTACTATGATTTTTTGTGCTTAAAAAAATTACAAAAATATTTAATTTTACATCCCTGACCCACACACATCTGGTACATAAGCAGATTTGTTTAACTAAAAAAGGAAATGAAAAAATTACATTCAGGATATCCTGAATGCTTTAAAGCTTTAAAGCTTAAATATTTAAATAAAAAGGGCATAAGAAAAAGTTTTTTCATATATACTTTATTTTTTATTTAGAGTTGATTGAGTTTTTTTTATATAAAGAGCATGTTGTAATAATAATAATAATAATGAATAATTAATAATAATTGTTATTACAGTAAAGTTTAAGCCAGGAAAAAAATATTATTACATTAAAATTTACTTATATTTATTGTTGACAGGCGTGAAGTTTTCAAAACATTTGATATATTATTTAGTATATATCTAATTTTTAAATATAACATACACAGTATAGCAAGTACAAAACCACTCATGCATATGCATCTAAGAACAAGAAAAAAACAAACAAACAAAATATTTCAAAGGTAATAAAAAATTTACAACATTTAGTTCAATGAACATAAGAACTGTTTGCATTACTTGTTACTGCCAGCAGAAGTTAACCTGTATAGAACATGGCTGCTATGGATGTGTAAGTGAGTGTTGTGTTCTTGCTATTTTAAAACCTGAATATTTTTTATCCACATACTAAACAAACAATGTGACACATAAACGCACACAAACACGTATTCGCTAGGGTGTAATTGGTGTGAGACATCTTTAATTGATTGCAAAATTATGTGGCGTGTCTTAAGGGAAAAAATTATTTAGTTTTATTTTTTCATTTCGAAAGCTCATAGAGAGAAATAAGTGAATTTAATATGAATTAGATATGTCAAAAATTGTGAAACGGTGCAGTTAAAAGTTAAGGTGGATTTATTTTTAAGAAAGTAAAGACAGAAAAATAAAAAATGATGTTAAAGTTATTATGAATGACGGCTGTGTTCAAATGTTATTACACAGATTGGCAAAAAAAAAAAATTGTCATAATCTGATTTGTTAAACTTTCTAAAGCCGCTGTGTATTGCTCCATTGCTTCTTTATCTGCCTACCACATAGATGTCAAATTAAGGCGAATTCACATTACAACATTACTTTTAGAAGTTTCGTTTGTAAAGCATTACTTCAAAAAGGTCGTAAAAAAAAGATAAACGTATGTATATTTATCTAGTTGGTCAAAGTTGACTACTGCAGATATAAACAAAGGATGGGGTCCTAAGGTTCTTACCACTCACTTGCAAAGAAAAAAAGATTCACGAAATTCACGCTCACGAAAAACAAGCAAATTACATTTTTCCTATATAATGTTATTGACATATCGTCGGCTTAGAGTGTAAACCTGCTAAATCCATTTTTAATATATTTTATGACATTTTGATACCGTTCGGTAGAGGAAGAGACGCCGCATCGACTAAAAAAAAACATTTATTTTAATTTATGATTCTAAGTTTTGAAAAATGTTTGATGTTTGTTAGCTTCTTAAGCTAGAAATACAAAATAAAGAAAGTTTTTTGTCTTTCCTGTAAAAGTTGTTTAAAGTGAGTTAGCAGGTTTGCACTCTAATGTGACGATATGTATTATTGAAAGCATTTTTCAAAAG
This sequence comes from Paykullia maculata, assembly GCA_003055125.1. Taxonomy (NCBI): domain Eukaryota; kingdom Metazoa; phylum Arthropoda; class Insecta; order Diptera; family Rhinophoridae; genus Paykullia; species Paykullia maculata. The sequence continues at coordinate 27,832 of NDXZ01043896.1, read as the reverse complement.
AAACTTCTGTACAAGGATATCCGTACTTGTAAGCTTGGAACTAAAAGTTTCCAAGACATTAAAAATGTAAAATAGGTTGATTTTTTTTAAATTAATATATAATAAATTTAATAATTTGTTTTGAAACTAACAACTTAGTAAATAGAGTATAATTTTTTTCTTATAAAATATACCATTTTTAAGTTGAAAAAAAACGTATTAAATACTGTGCATATACGCACAAATTATTTACCATCTATTAATTTTTTATTACTAATAAAAAGTAAAATAATATAATTGAAAAAAATATTTTTTTCCAAATTTACTGCAAATTAATTGGATTTAGTTATGACAGAAATCCAGTCATTCAGTATTGCAATTTCTGTTAAATAATAGAAAGTTTTAAAATTATTTTCTCTATTTGATTTTGATTACTTATTAAAAAATACTTTTTTTCTAATAATTTTTTCCTTTTTTGAATGAAATTTTATTTTAATAAACAATTAATATCTAAATGTCTACTTTTTGTATAAAATAGTCTGGCAGCCCTATTTAAGATTTAAATATGGTTTATTATATTAGTTAGCCTGAAACATTGTTTAACTTAATTTTTTCTATTGAGTTTCTACGTTTAATCTTTGAGCAAATATTTTATAACCAAAATCATAAGGGCGTTAAAGGAAATAATTGATTTGATAATGAACGTATTTAATCGCTTTAATTTTTGCACCTTTTGTTTGTTTGGTTTGTTCAATCAATAGGAAATTAATTTGCCGTTTCATAAGTTTAAACTTTATTTTTTGCAATCTTTATGTACGTTGTGTTGTTGTGCTTGCCCTGGCTTGGCAAATTGTTTTATGTGTGTGTGTGTGTGTGTGTAAGTTTTTTTGTTTGTTTTAGGTTTTTAAAGTAAATATGATACAGCATGAATTTTACCCATTTGCCCTTTTATCAGCTTTTTGTTTTATGCTTTCGCTCTCTATATCATTTTTTTTTCTAGGTGGTGTAAGTATTTTTTGTTTGTTTATTTTTGCATATAAATATGTATGTATGTGTACTATGTGCTAAAATGCCCTTTTTTATTTGAGATGTTATTCAATTTACCTTGTGTATACATGGTTGAAATGGATACCATGGTATCCGGTCTTTTCGAAGTTGTTTCACGTTGACTGCTGCTGCTATTGCCAGCAGCTAATGCAACAGCATGATGTTGAAGTTGATAATAATATTGATGTTGTTGTTGCTGTTGCTTCTTTGTATTGCAGCCATATTGTTGGCCATGAGTATAGTGACCAATACCACCCCCACTGCCACCACCACGATTTTGTAGTTGATGTGCAAGTGCTGACGTTTGTCTTGTGGCAGCATGACCGACTTGTGGCGGTGGCACGCTTGTCGTCTGCCACAAACTATCACTTAATTCCGATATTTTGATTAAATTTTAACGCAACCCTTTTGTTTTCGACAAAAAATTGGTGATTTTATTCAATTTTATTCGTTTTTTTTATGCTTAAATCCGAGCTATTGATAAAGTTGGTTGTTAGTTTTTATGTGCATGTGTTATTTCAATAATAATAAAAAAAACATATGTGTGTATAGAATGCATGTGCAGTATAAACATTTACAAACGATATATGTATGTTCATATAGAACGAACATATATATAAATGTGCACAGCCAGTGTCATCAACCATGGCGTGTTAGTGTATAAACATGCAATTCAGTGTTTTTATTTTGTTTTGTGGGTGGCAGGAAGTAGCAGATTTAATGATTGTGAACATATTTGTGTGAAACTTGATACTTTTTTTTCAAAAATGCTCTTAAATTTCTATTGGATTTATGCATGAACATTTTTATATGTATATATATGTGTATGAACACTTATGTGCATAATTCTTAAAAAAACGTCGCGATGAAAAATATTGGTGAGTAATAAGAAAAAGTTTCGCTTTTAATTGCTGGTAAATAAAATTGAATTGATATTAAATTTTCTACATAAATACAAATGGTATAGTCAAATATATAAGTTGATTTGTAACCTCTTATTCTTATAGAAAAATTAAAACCAAAAGATTTTTATACAAAATTTTACGAATCTTTAAATTAAAATATGGGTTTTAGTTTTAAAACAAATTTTATAACATAAAATTGTTGCCTTTTTCTTTTCTGTAAAAAATGTTGCCCTTTTTATGCCTTTCTTTTATTAATCGCTGATGTGTTAAGTACTGATCATTGAATCTTGTAAATTTGGTACTAAATTCAAAGTCTTTTACAGATCCATGACATTAAAATAAAAAAAATTAATATAACAAAAAAATGTTCTAACATACCATTATATTTTTAGTTAATTACTTTTCTTTCTTCTTAAATCGTTTTTACTAGTTTTCAATAGAACGCTCTTTCATGTAATTAAATTTAAATTTAAACTCTGTTGGTCCTGGTACCATCTAAGCTCAAAATATTTAAATAATGATCTGTCTTTAGTTTAATATATTGCAAAAAATCGATGGAGTTATGAGGAAGAAGGTTTATTTTAATATTCTGCAAACCTCTTTTTCCGATTTTGTGGGCATGAGCGCCTACCCCGAGAGTGAAGTTGCATTACAACAGGATGCCGACCCTAAAAATAACTCAAAAATCATAAAGGAATGGTTAAGTGAATAGGATTTTCACATAATGCAGAGGCCGGCACAAAGTTCTGAACCCAATCCGATTAAAAATTTGTGGTCAATAGTGAAATGAAGGTTAAGACAATATCGAACAATTCCATCCAATCTTAAGGAGCTTTGTGAACGTGTGAGTGGCAGCAATTTCCTGATGAAATAAAACAAAGTTTAGTAGAAAGTATGCCTAAACGCGTAAATATTGTTTTAAAAATAAAATTTTTTGGACCAACTATTGAATTTACCATTAATTTAATACGTTTTGTGAAAGGAACAAAATTGTGTGCATATGGATTTTATCAGTTTAATCTTATTTTTGCAGTGAATTTTTTAATTTTTAATTAGTTTTTAGTTTAGACATATCAAAAACAGAAAAATAAATTAAACCTAAAAAAAAAGTTTTTGCCACGTTGTGGGGAATTTGAAAAAAATGGTAATAAATCTGAAATTACTCAATGAATTATCAATTTTAAATAAAAAAAGGATAAAGGAATAGTATTTAAATTAAGACTTAACCTGCCTTTAAACAGTCGCAGTTCAAAATATATTTGATTTGTGTGGTCAGATATCAATATTTCAATGAATGATAAACTTAATATATTGCCACACTCTTTTTGGTAGTGGGCAAAGCAATTTATTAGAAATTAAAAAATTAAAGATAAATAAACGAAAATAATATGAAAATGAATACATTTAATTTTTATTTCTAATTAAACGTATCGTTTATTTAATATTAATGCACACCTTAATAATAAATTTCTATACAGTTAAGGGGCTTATATGGTCGACTTAAATGAAGTTTACTATTTTCCTTATTTGAAATAAAAAACAAATTCTGATAAAATTTTATTTTAAAAGCCTTATATTGAATTAGTAATTATTCAGTAGTTAAATAAAACTTCATGTTATTAAACTTGTATTAAAATGCGGCATTTAAACAAATATTTGGTAGTTTCCATATTTTTAGCTATTACGGTGCAAAATATAAGAAGTTCGAAGGATGTTTTGAATTTGGAGGTAAGCAAAATATTAAAAAAATATTTTTTTGAGACTTTTTACGCTTTTCTTTTGTTATTGCAGAAAATTGATAACGACTATGATTCAACGGTCACAATGGCGCTGTTTGATAAATTAAATTGGCTCGTAAGGGAAATAAAAATCGTTAATCAACAGATTACAAGTTTTAACAGAAGATTCCAGTTTCAACAATCTGGTTTAATGACCTTTAAATCTGAAATAAGAGAACTTCTACAGCAACAAGATTTAAAAGCCGAAGACTTATTTAGGCAGTTAAAGGAGGAAATACTGGAAAAGTAAATACGTTATAAAAAAAACTAGTTGTTTAGGATTTATTTTTATGAATTAATTTTTTTTTTAGATTTGAACTGCAAGAAAATCTACTGAAAAATACTACCACAGATTTGGAATATTTAAAATCATACGATGTTGTTTCGCTAAAAAACAATCGTAATTGGCAAACAATTCTTCGACGGCAAGATGGCGTTGAAAATTTTAATCGTAGCTGGCATGAATATAAAACTGGCTTCGGCCAATTGAATGGAGAATTTTTCATTGGTCTTGAAAAACTTTACGCTATGACCACGTTTGCCGATCCCCAGGAGCTGCTTATCGTTTTACAGGATTTTGATAATCAAACACGTTACGCCAAATATAGTGATTTCGCAATTGGCAGTGAAAATGAAAACTATAAAATTAAAAAGATTGGTAAATATCAGGGCGATGCTGAGGATTCACTATCGCAGCATTTAAATTGTGCATTTTCTACCTACGATCGCGATAACGATAATACAACAATGTCCCACTGTGCAAAACACTTTGAGGGAGGTTGGTGGTTTTCAGCTTGTTTTAATTCGTATGTTTTTTTCGCATGATAATTTTTTTT